>JBBPTH010000071.1:0-105220 GCA_038094055.1 Chalciporus sphaerocephalus | reverse complement strand
CATTTCGCAGCATATGGCACCCCTGTTAGCTTCCCGTACATCGTACCGAAGTGTTACCCGTATCCCACTCCACGCTCTCAACCTCCAACGAGTCATATTGGTACTCAGGAAGCATAACCTTTGAAACCATACCATCGCAGCATGACGACCCTAAATTGTTCTCTTTGGATGCAAAACCAAGAGGGACAATGTCCTTGCATAATTGCACAAGAAGTGGGTCAATTATGCAACCCAAGCTGTGAGTCAGTTTTGGATTCGGGGCACGGTATGGATAATTTCAACTCACGATCTCTCTTTCGACCTTGGCAAGATACCATTCCTTCACTGAATTTCCAAGAGAGTCAGTTCGTTCCGAATACCACAACGGCCAATAAATGCACATGTTCCTGGTCGATCTATAACCTTTTGAGCGCTTGCGCCTATTGCGCGGACACTCTTCAGCTCGTCAGGTCAGTCGCATTACAACATCACCACAGAGTCTAGTTTCATTGATGTCGTCGCAGCTGGAACGCCTGGACTGTGAGCTGTGGGGGATATGTGTCACAGAATTCGTGAGATTTTCGTGTTTACTAGTCCTGGGCCCCGACTTGGACCCTGATGACGATGCTTCCAGTTACCTATCGGGCCTCAACTTGTCGCAAGGTATCCCATATTGGGCAGCAATGAATCGTAAGAACCTCTTATGCCGCCCATTCTTGTATCTCAGTCCAACGACTTAGCTGCAACTCAGTGGTATAATGGAGTGTTTAATGTGACCGAAGCCTCAGAGTTAGCCGCAGCAGGTTCTGCAACCAAGATTTTCGATATCAGTCCTATTGGTTAACTCTTGCCTTTCCCAACCAGAACACCCCGATGTCACTGGAGAACCCATCTCAACTCCAAGTGCACTAGCCCTCGGCCCTCCCAGTTCATCTCCTAGTTCGTCCTCCAAGACTCCGGTTGGAGCCATAATCGGAGGTGTTATTGGGGGTGTGGTATTTATTGTGATATTAGCTGTGCTCATTTTCTTGCTACGCTGTCGCCGCCGTCGAGATCAGCAACCAGTCGAGAGCCAAGTTGCTTTCAAACGCATTCCTGGTCAATCTATACGCACTTCCACTGGCATTATGGGTGCTCGGGAGCCAAACAGTAGCCCTCTGCAACCCGCAGGGTCTTTGCACATGATATCACCCTCTATGACGTCCCTCGCATCACCTATATCGAACGGTCTTTCGTCTCACGAACGCCAAGCGGCTGTCTCTAGGAACAACCCCCATGTAATATCGCCATCATACAACTCGCCCCAATCAGACCCTGCCGCTGTGAGTATGGCCGCGCTTGACGGCAGAGTGGCAGACGTTCATGTCACACGTACACATCCTAAGCCTCAGTCGGTTCAGAGATCGCGGCTAAATCCCCCGCCTTACTCACCTTCAGGCTCTGCATCTTCTGATGTCCACCGACACGAACATGAAGATTCTCTGTCAAAGAAGAGGGAGAGGTGAAGGATGGGTAGATGGATACTTCCGAGTCTTTCTCCGTGTCGAAGAGAGGGATTCTTCGTGCCGTTTCCTCAGTCGAGCTGGTTTGTATGGTTTTGAGATTGGAGCGTCCGTAGAATGTTTTCGTGTACTTGGACCGTTTGTCTTGGATCGGAATCATATCGCTTGGGATAGAGACAGGTATATATTTCTGTTGTTGACTGTGGACGAATGGTTAGGAGAGATTAAGATGTGAGATGGTATTTGGTGGAACCGGCCGCGTGGAGAGGAGGGTTCAAGTTCGATGCTTCCTGGAGCGATGCTGTAGTGGAGGGGTTTGGCGTCAGGCTTCAATGTTTGATTTATTCGAATAAAATATTCCTAAGGTAGAGGGAAATCAGCGGCTTAGCTTGCTAGTGTACGACTTGGATTATATTTTATTATGGCCCGTGGATTCTAATAATGAGATCAAAATGACGCTACCAGAGCTCGATCATCTCTACCATAGATGTGTGTCAGACGAAACAGTTGACGAGGAGGAGAGCTTGTACTCATGGCCAAGACTGAAGCGTGAAGAGCTTGCAGCTTGATCGCCCGATCGCATTACGTAGCGTGAATACTACAGACAATTGCAGCGAAATCAATCTAGTGAGTATCTGATCTATTCGTACTATTTCATGAAAAAACATTCCCGAGCCAGCAGGATCCAAGTCATCCACATATCCAGTACATGGGATCCGAATAAGTTACATATAACTATGTTCCGCAAGTTGAAAGAGTGACAGCTTTCGACCCAAACATATGAAATAAACATGACCTGCCAACGACTCGATCGCCTCTAGTCCACTTGTGTGATCGTGACAGACGATGATGTAGTGACCACGGAGGTCAGGGTGTCATCACCCTGGTACAAAAGCATGCTGTTCATTTGGTTTTCCGGGGGTGCGCTCCCATCGATTTTCAGGTCCGTCATGGTTAAGGAGCTGACTGGATCAGTGCTATCGGGGAGATACAGCAGAAACTCGGCGGACATCCCACATGGAGTGCAAGTGGTCGGATTATTGTAGGAAGCGATAGCACCAGTAGTTATGTCGGAGATAGTGTATCGAACAAAGTTCTCTTCAAAAGAGAGTTGTACTTGGATGGAATCACCAGGCGAGATTCCGACAACATCGTCGTTGACAAACATAGAATCAGTGCTTGACATATAAAACCCTGTATATCATTGCACAAAGCAAAATTATCAGAATGGACAAACTATCCGAACATGTTCCTTACCCTGGTAGACAATTGTTCCATTGTTCATCCACATGCAAAGGCCCGTAAACGCGTAGCACTCGCAGTTCGAGGTCCAATCTGTACTAACACCAATGTACGCAGTCGCGTTATTTACGATGTTGATTGGCGACGGGGCGACAATGGAAGCGTCTAATGAATGGAAAAGACCCTGTTTGCGATGATATATGATCAAGCATATGGTAAAATTCTAGTAAATACTTACGTCTTGTGCGATAACAACTCCACCACTCGAGGTTGTGCTATATTGCGGGAACATTGAGGTAGACCGTTCGTAGTCAAGGTGGACAGTGTCTCGATTCTCCGGGAGAGCAGGAGCGGCAAAACCCACAGAAATGAGAAAGAGGTTGCAGAGAAGAGCGAGCTTGGAGAACATGATGATTGAAAGAAGAAAAAAATCGTGAATGAGAAATAAAACGTTGGTGGTGGAAGATCAGCGGTCTAAGATGAGGTTTTTATACCCTTGGCTCGGGACCCGACGTTCTCCTGAAGGACGTATCATGCTCTCAGACAGGCACGTACGTCGTCAGTTTCACGTTCGTGACGACCAAAACCGATGCTCCTTGAGTCCCGACGGACACACGAGACCTACAGAGACCTGTGCGAGTAGCAATTAACGAAGTCGTCGAGCACAGCAATGTTTGACATACGGACACTTTTGGATCACCTTCCAGGCTTCATCAGAGTTTCAGCAGCATCGCATTTATTCCCGGACCGCCGTGTCGAAAATATCGCACTCCTGAGCCGAAGTTGACGTCGGTTTCAAACTGTCAGCAACGCTCACAATAGTGTACACTGCCAGTGATGATTGCTAAATCAATCAACACGCGCCCTGGCCGCTGTAAGCATCTTTTGGTATGAACAGCATAAGATTTACCCTCGAGACTTAGGAATACATGCATGTACTTGAAGTCGGGTAGCACCACTTTCTGATACAACTTCTAGCGTCAACCTCCACCGTCGCCTTACTGTCGAAATGATGCAGGTATTTTGAACCGGCTCTGTGACAGTTCGGAACTAAACTTGAAGGCCAATCACATTATCTACTTACGAGTCGAATTATCAACAACATTCGCGCCGATTGGTTTACCCTGGACCGTGGTGGTGATTCTGAATTCTGATATGACTGATCAAACCATCACCGGCTCGGCCTCATCACGGTGAGCACGTCCGTCACACTCGAATCCGAAATCGCAGGTCTTTGGCGGGTCGGAGTTGTCCTATGTTTCACACTTCGGGCCGATGTCCAAAGTCATGTCGTTTCAAAGTTGCTTGTACCTCTTATTTTTATTTTAATCCATCGAGCCAGACCGTGGTTTTCTCCTATCAAGTCAATGTTATAAATGATTGTCTGGAAAGAAACGGTCTTCGAAATCGTGAAGCACTTGGACATTCTCTATGACTGCGCTATGCGACGACGACGCATAAGTACTGGAAGGCTGAGACCCCCTGTCGGAGGCGTGGTCACGTCACGTCAACGATTGCCGCAAGTATGCCAGTTTAGCCAGGACCCCTGATTATACCCGGGAGGGATTGCCCAGCGGTTTTGATTGCCCAGCGGTTTCCTCCCGGTTGGGTCTCTGGACGCCTAGGACTCCCCTCCTTTTGACCTACATCATTGGGGTTTCAGCCAGTATGATTCTCCAGGTGGTCCACCTCCCTCAATGGGGGCCAGGGCAGGACCTGACAGGACTTCCCCAGGCCTACCTTCCGATCCTGACAACAAGGCGACATAGAGTAACATCAGCCGATGCCTAGGGGGGCTTGAACTTGACATCAGAATAAAGTGGTAGTATAGGCATAGGCAATCCAACTAGAATAGACAGAATTAGATTTTGATGCCTCGAAAGTCAATAGTATGCAACTCAATCACTGCATGGCAACTGCTACCATGTTGTGAGCAATGTACAAAATGCAAGCTACAAATGTACATTAGATTGCACAGGAGGAGACATATTCTACAGACATATATAATGTCCCCAATGATCTGCAAGATCTCTGTGGTACTGTTTTGCAGGTTCCAAATGTAATTTGTGAATCCATCCTATTATCCTCGCTCATTTCTGTCACATCTCTTCTAACATTTCCTCTTCCAATCTATTCCTATGACTTGATCACTGAGAGATTAGATTATTGCTTCACAATCAAGAAGGCATTCATGGGAGATGCACTCATCAAATTATTGAAAATATGCATCATCCCACCCAAAGCATTTGTTTAGTTTGGTCAGGTACTGCTTGATGTGAACTGTTTAGTGTTACAAATGCTACTTTCTCAACTTTGGACTTAGAACATTTTCACTTCCTCTCCTCTATCTTATCTTATCTTTGAGCCTAGACTCTTATTTATTTCTTTCACAACTTCACTTGCACTCATGGATGCACTTTATCTTCTTTCACACAATTACTCACTTATCTAAGATCCATGCCTCATGACTTCCACACCTTTCTCATATATGATCTTCTATTCTGCCATACCTCATGATATACACATGCATCACTTCTTACATACACATCACACATGCTATACTTCTCTTCTATTTCATGGCTATGTTGATACACATGTTCTCCTCATGTAGACATAGGATATTGGTAGATCCGGTACAAACATGTACACACCCTATGTAGTATATAAACCCCCAATGCAGTAGCCAGAGGACTTCAGTTCAGTTCCTCTTGGTCTTTCCCTGTCAACTTCTCCCTTACTGAGTAGCCTGAGAGGCATTCACTTTGGCTAGTGAGTTTTCTAGGTTGTTTCAATTAGTCCTGGTTGTTTACATAGTCATTATAGTCCAGAACTACAGAGGGATCACCCCTGCCATTATCAACACCAAATCTATGCTTCCAACAACCATTCATATATTACCTGTTATTGCTATTATAGGATTCTTTGGCCTCTCTATTCTTTTTATTCTACCAGGGCTTCTTTTTCCTAGATTATGCTCTCTTCTCCTAGATTCTAGAGGAGAGAGCCAAATCAAAAGAGCTAGTTTGAGGAACTATTAATGTTCATGCCATTGTCAGCCTTCTTGCACTATCTTGCAGCAGCAGTAATAGACACAGCATTGTCATTAGATAACTATAAATATAAGGCATGTTCTTCAGCAATTTGAATATAGTTGGTTATGATGTTATTGATAATGACAGAGTTTTTTTCATCTAATAGACAAAGAGAGATATAGATAGCATTGATAAATAAATCCTCTTCTATAGTATTGACCCATCATTTATCTTTGTCAGGCCTTGACCTCTGTTACTATAGAGTACTAGAGAGAGTCTAATTCCTCTGTTGAGAGAAACTACTCTATTTGTCTTGGTTATTGTTGCTATGTTCCTTATCATAATTATCTCTTCTAATATACTGAAACACTCAACAACTCACCCATAGTGTTAAAGTGCTTTGCTAGAACAATTAGGTAGTCAGGCTAGAGGAGAGCTGATGAGGAGAACTCCAGGAGAACAAGACTGAGGGGGACGCCCTTCAGACTCCTGGTTTATATACTATTGGAGTGTTTGTACCTATTTGGTGTGAACCTTATCTACTAGCCAATAGCAAAAGTACAGCATACAGCAATGCGCAGCAGCTGAGTAAGAACAATAGGAAAGATGAGTAATAGTGACTGCGACGCAGCAGTCTTAGTAAGAAAGGTAATTGAAGATGAGTAAGCGGAAAAGATAGTCCGTGTCACGTGATGGAGTCATGTGATCAGGTCACGTGATTGGATCACGTGATTATTGTACAAGATATTTGACTAAGTCCAAAAGTAAAGCTGAAGTGTAGACGAGTAAGTAAAGTGTAGGATAAGAAAGGTAAGACATGTACCATTTGTAACATATACTATAGAGAACTATAGTTCTCTATGTGCATACATATAGTTTAGTATTACCATGAGACAGTAGTTTATCATATTTGTGTATACTACTTATTTCATACTCAGCTCATCTGAGTTAATATAGCTCTTTACTTGCTATCACATCAATCTAAGTAAGCTACCAGATGAGTATTACAACTTTCTCTGTGCACATCTGTATGCTATACTACTGGAGTTTATCCCCAGTAGCTCTCAACAGATTATGAGCCCTGCCAGTAGTGTAAAAACTCTGGTAGTTTTCTTTAATTGTTTTGGATAACAATGCAACTAGCTTTGACCTTACTCTGATTCTTTCAGTTTGAATAATATACTCATAGTGGCAGCAAAATCCATCTGGTAAGTATTTCACATATTCTATGAAAATATTCCCAAGCCAGCAGGATCCAAATTATCCACATATCCAGTATATGGAATTTGAATAAGTCAAACATATAGCCTATATATATAACTATAGTCCACAAGTTGAAAGAATGACTGCTTTCAATCCAAACATATCAAATAAACATAACCTGCCAGCAGCTCAATCATCAGGCTTAAGATTTGGGCTCTCCAATTACAACTGACGAATCACTGACACTGACAGTGGTCAAATCTTGACCGTTCTGCTGAAGAATGACAGTAGACATATCGTCCACCGAAGGTATGGCCCCATTGACCCGAATATCTGTGAAACTGACATTCAGAAATTGGGGAATAGGTAGTGTGTGATTGGTTGTATAAGTGAACATTGTGGCTTCTGCGGTTCGCCTGCAAAGGTCGCCGCTGGGCACGAAAGCATAGGAAGTGGCGTTATTGATAGTCATGTCATTCATTGAAAACTCGATGTAGGATCCATTATGATTGATTTCAAGTCGAACAGCATCGCCGGAATTGACATAGAAGTTGTCCCACTTGAACCCATCTGGCGAGGAATGCCAGGCTGTTGATAACGTACCGAAAATGAATATCAAACCGGACGGATCATTCGAAGAAGTCTCTCACCGGATGTAGTGGTTTCGTTACCAGACATACCAATCCAAATACCGGCTTCCATGAAGTAGGGGCAGCCAGAGGTGACATCCAAATTGACTGACATGTACATGGCGTTGTCATCTGAGCCACTAATATACGGGATCTCCAGAACGGCGCTAACGGCACTGAAATTACTAGCGGATGATTTAATGATACCACCGCTCATCCAGTCACTGTATTGTGTGGCTGTGATAGCAGAACGCCGGTGGCCATGGCTCTCAGGAACTCGAGTCTCCGGGAGAGAAGGGGCGGCCAAAGCCACAGAAATGATCAAGAGGTCGCAGAGAAGAGGGAGCTTGAAGAACATGAGGATTGAAAGAAGAAAAAAGTCGTGAATGAGAAAAGAAAAAGTTGATGATGGAAAATCAGCGGGCTAAGATGAGGTTTTTATACCCTAGGCTAAGGACCCGATGTTCTCCTGACAGAACATCGCCAGTTTCATGTTTGAAACGACTGAAACTGAAACTCGTTGAGTCCTGACATGGACACACGCGACCTAGAGAAACTTGTGCGAATAGTAATTAACGAAGACGTGGAGCACTGAAAATATCGCACTCCTGAGCCAAAGTTGACGTCGGTGTCAAACTGTCAGCAACGCTCACAATAGTGTACACTGCGAGTGATGACCGCTAACTCAATCAACACACGTCCTGCCAGTGGCCACTGTAAGCATCTCTCACTGTTCTGTACGCATAACAATTAAGGCTAATTCAAAGGGAGGCGGGACAACTCAAAGTTACAGACTCATTCCTTCCAAGATGGCCAGAGACCTCAAGCCTCCCGCTTCTGCCTTTTCTGCGCCTCACTGAATAGATCAGTGAGAAGATCCAGTTCATGGATTCTCTTCTTCGCCTTCTTCCCTTGGACAACGCCTAACATCCCTTCGTTCGATACGACATAGACCCGTTGGTCAGGTAGCTTCACTTCCTTTAGAACACTGGCGACTGTCCTTTGTGTATCCTCTATCATCTGCTGACGCGCAGCCTGATACCAACCCTCCCGACGTTCGGCATCCTCTTCCTCGTTGTATCCCATGTCCTTCATTGCGTCTCGAATTCGCTGGTCGGCTTTCGACCGCACGATATATGTCGGGATACCAAACTTTCGACAGTTCATCAGAATGGCGATGTCGGTTATCGTGAAACGATTGTCGAAGAGGACGATGATGCAGTCGAAAGCGTAGAGGCATTGGCTTGTGAAGTAAGCCGAGTGCGACGTGCTGAGCGTGCATGCGCCAGGTATGTCGTACCAGACGAACGGGCGGTCTGGATCCGAGTCTGGGTACCTCGCTATCTCTCGGGTAGTTTCAGCGATCCCAGCAGCCGCAGCGCCAGGATCCCTATTGCGATACCCACGGATAGCATTGATGAGGGAAGACTTTCCGCTGCCCGCTACGCCGGCGATCGCGAAATGGAAGAGATGTTCGTCGTACTGGATACGCTGCTTCGCAACGGTAATTTCCTCGGGAGTGAGCGTCAGTATCGTCTGGCTGCTCTCCTTCATCCTCCTCTCTGCCTCCTGTGCCGCATCTGCTGCTTCTTGGGCCGACTTCACAGCTGCTTCAGCCTTCTCACGATACTCCTTCACCTCCTTTTTGAGTTTGTTGAGTTCGTCCAGGACACCTTGGACGTCCTGATGGGCGTCTTTCGACTGGGCAGTTTGGTTTGTACTCTGGGAATTCTTCTTCGTGTCTTCTTTGAGTTTGTTGAGTTGGTCTAGGACGCCTTGAATCTTCTTGTCAGCTTGTTTTGACTTGGTGAAACTAGAATATATCGCTACACCGGCAGCGAAAGCGAAAGGAGCTGCGAGGAAGAACGCCATTGTGTTACCCCCCGAGTCAAACAAGTTTCGAGCGGGTACTACTTGGTTTACGAGCTCATGGGGTGCAACAATACTCGTTTATAACTTCATGCACATGCTGCGGTACGTGCGGTATGTCTGGTTTACGTCTGCTGGGCACACGTTGTCGGTTCTTGAGAAGCTCTAACAGCCAGCTCTCCTATCTATATGGGTGTGGAGGAAACGAGGACACGCCACAATCATACAGAAACCGTGCTTGCTCCACGTTGACTAGGGACCGTCGAGATGTGACTTCTCCCACATATCCAAGCGTCGCCCGCCCATCATGATACAGAAGCCACGATGATGCATATGGTACAGTTCAGGTCAAGAGCACACACAAATCATCGTAGCAACACATCTGAGATCACAGTCAAAACACGATAACCTCATTCTCTACCAGCCCGCATCGCAAACAACTCCGCACACAGGTCCACTTCATCGATCACCGTCTTCGGAGCCTTGTTCTGGACAACGCCCCGCAATGTATCACATGAAACGATGTAGACGCGCTGATCGGGAACGTTGGCCTCCCTCAAATTCGCCTGAACGGTCTCTTTGGTCTCCTGGATGAACTGCTGCCGTGCCGTCTTGTACAACCGATCCCTGCTCTCCTTCCCCGACTCGTCACTATCATACCCCGATTCTTTCATGAGGTTGTATATGTGCTGATCTGCCTTTGACCGCACAATATAGGTGGGGATATCGAATCGACGAGCGTGTTTGAGGATAGCGATGTCCGTCAACGTGAACCGATTGCCAAAGAGCACGACGATACAGTCGTATGCGTAAAGTGACTGACTTTTGAAGTATTCCCACTCTGGCATTTGGAGCGTGCCGGCACCGGGGACGTCGTACCAGACATACGGACGAGCAGCGACACCGGCGGGATCAGGCCATCTGGTGACTTGACCCGTCGGACTCTCGTGTCCACCCACCAGGGATGCCCCAGCGTCGGTGTTGCGTAGTCCGCGTAGGGCATTGATGAGGGCAGACTTTCCGCTTCCGGCAATGCCGGCGATGGCGAAGTGGACGAGAGCGTCTTGGTATTGGATACGGTGTCTGGCCGAGGTGAGGTCTGATGGAGAGAGGATCGATGGGGAGCGACTGGGGCTGACATGGGGCTGATCTGTGATGGGGAGTGCGGATATGCTGCTAGGTTCTTCAGGTGCATGAGCAGGGTCTTTAACCACATCTGCGCTAGCGACACTGATTACGCTAGAAGTGGTCGGAATAAACCCAGAGGAGTCACTCGTCAGAGGAGGGACGACATCATCAACTGCACGTTGAGAGTGAGGAAGTCGGCGATTCGAGTAAACGAAGTAGTAAGAAAGAAAGAGAATGACTTCAACGACTTGAATCGCGGTGAAAATGATGAAGGCGTTCTGACAGTTGCAAAGCACTGACATGATGGGCTTGTGCAAAAAGAGTGTCAGTGTGAGTGCGGCGATTTATGCGAGATGCACGCATGGTAAGGACGGTGTGATCGCATGTATACCTCGTGTCTAATGCTTGACCACATAAAGAGGCTGTGGTGAATGAGGGCAGGTTGTGCCTCCCTACCAGAGAGAGATCACGCTGTGCGATATGGGGCTATTGGAAGCATCTAGTGATATTGCTGCGGTTATTCTCTTAGTGCAGGAACGGTCTAAGTGCGATGTGGTCTGCACCTGACACGGACACGATTGCTTACCTTGAGCTCATATTGTTCAGTCCACATGGTTGACAGAGTAGTAGCTAGCGGTGAGGCCCCCATCATTGCTCAGCAACAAGGTGTCTTGATTTGTTGACTCTATTCGTCAATTCATCCGTTTATTGTTTGAGCCACACGCCACGGCGCGGACACGATGGGATAAAATCGCACATTCCTCCGAGGTATACTGTCCATGGTCACCGTCTGTGCCAAAGAGGTATTAAGGTTAGCGAAGCTCCTTCAACATTCAAGACGAACATTCAGTGCATTACGGCGGGTCAAACCCAGCCCACACTCTTGTCTATGCATGTCCGACTGAGCACGGGCCGTACTACTAGTAGTAGTACTACACCGGGAGCCTGTTGACTAGTGAGCGTTGTTTGTTCGTGTTGTGATCTAATGCCGATGCCACACAGGGACAAACAACCATCTTAACTGCAGGTGACTAAATGAGTTGTGTCAAGATCTGTATATACCCTCAATTACAACTACACACACAATCCTCGAGTAACCACCATGTCTGCTTGAGCTGCTGAGGTCCTAGAGGACCCTCAATCATCTCAAGCAACACGTAAACTCTTTGCTTGTTCTCATCGACACACGATACAGACATCACACTCACAATGGAAACAACCGAAGAATTACAACAACTCGAAATAACAGCCCTCAAGTCTATTTATGATCAAGATTTCTTTGAACCCCCTCCACCAAAAGCCTGGAAGGTATGTCTTGATCGTGTTCCAATCAGATTTGAAACAGGTCTGAGGGTTGATCGTGTCCAAGGCTGCGGTCAGGCTACCCGAATTCATCATCAAAGTCGTACATCCGGACCCATTACATGCATCCAAAATCTACTTTCATCTGCATACTAAATTCCCAAAGACATACCCTACACTTGCAACCCCCATATTCACCATCCAGAGACCCATTCGCGGCGTTAATCATGAGCTCGAAGTGGCACTCTCCAAGATTATACACTCGGAAGCTCAAAAGTTGCGAGGTTCAGAAATGGTCTTTCAGATCCGTCAATTTGTCTGGCGCCGGGTGGTCTTATTTCGAATTCCTCCGGGTCTTTTTTTAGATCATCACTACAGCTCAAGAATGGTTATCCGATCACGTTCAGCCACCAACCGAGGTATCTGGTTCTCTTGCCACAGAGATGACCAAGCGTGCCACTCAAGAAGAACGAGAGAGACGTGAAAGAGAAGAGGCAGAAGTACAGCGCCAAACTGAGCTTGCTGCACAACTGGCCGAGCAACTGCAAGAACAGATCCACGCTGACGCGCAGAAACATTTGATCGCGAAAGAAATGCAATATAAAGCTGCACGGCGCCGCGCACAATCTGATGCGACAGAAGTTCCGTCGGCTGGCGATACACTCACCGAATCCTTCCCCAATGAGGTTGAGTTCAGGGGCATACGCTTCAGTGCGGTGAAGATGTTCCATCCTCGCAAAGAATGCCTCGGCACAACGTACCTCGCAGACCCTCTTTGTGACGACGTACATGCTACGCTTCCCCTAGAGGTTCATACAGTCGAATTTAACTCTGAGTACTATCTCAGTTCGCAAGGCAGGAAGAAACTTGGACAGTTGGAAGCAGAGATTCAACGTCTCATGAATGTGCAACACCCGAACTTGCTCAGTGTCTTTGCGGTCAAGCTGTACTTTCCACATGTTGGTTCTCCCCGGCTGGCAGTTTTATCTGAGCAACGACCTGCTCTGACCCTCCAAGATGTTTTGGAGGACTGTGACAGTCTGCGAGAAGATAGGGCTTCTGATTACCTTGCTCAAATACTCTCGGCGTTGAATGCTGTGCATTCCAATGATCTCGTCCATCGGGCACTTGACACTACATGCATCTACCTCGCCACTCGTGAAAATAGGAGCCACTCTAAGCTCGTCAAGGTCGGTAAAGTGGGGTACCATGCCCGACTGAAAGATCTCCACCGATCAAACCCGTTTTCTTCTGGGTTGGCGCTGGTCAATGATGATAGTATCATTCCAGAAGCCTGGTTGTCGAAAGAAGTTCGCGATTCACCGTTGTCCTACACAAGAGGACGCGATATTCACAGTGTTGGCGTAGTATTTCTACAAATGCTTCATGGACAAAGCGTCATGCAAAAGTTCAATGACCCGCGCGAAGCACTTCAAGCTGCATCTATATCTTCCGTTCTGCAGATCACAGGAATGAATATGCTCTCGTCAAGCAAAAAGTCTCATGTATCTTGTTTGAGTCTTCTCGCTGACTTGGCCGCCATGATTATTACCTCTCCACCAAGGAATCAGACCCCTTCTATTCCGATCATAGGGCCGAAGACACCCATGGGGAACGGGAATCATTACGGGACTTCACCGGAGAAAGACTATTTCCGTTCACGTCCAAGGACGAGGCAAGCGAGCAGGTGGAAAGAGGATTGGGAGGAGCTAGAGCTTTTAGGGAGAACATCTTCCTATTATATACCTCTGGCTTTCTGATGTTGTTCCTTCATTATAGGGGAGAGGAGCATTTGGGTCAGTCGTGAAGGCGCGCAATAAAATTGATTCCCGTATCTACGCTGGTTCGTCCCTATATACGCCAACCACGCCTTTGACGGTTTACTGACGCTCAACCGGTATTTGCTGTGAAAAAGATTCGCCTTCGTACTGACCAGAGTGACACCAAACTCTTTCGCGAAGTGAACGCGTTAAGCAGACTCTCTCATCGCTTCATCGTCCGGTACTATACGACATGGGTCGAGACTGTCGAAGATGTCACTACTGCACCGTCCTCTGACACTGAGACTGCATCCGACTCCGGCACGGAGGGTAACATGACTTCCGTTCCCCATTCTTTTGAACATCGCGACAAGTCGGACCCGTTCAGTATTGATTTGAACGATCTGGACGATTACGGGGGATCAGGAAGCAGATCATCATTCCCGAGTATCCATTTCACGAGGTCAGATGTGAAGGATGAAAATGATGATGATGATGATAGCGATGATGCGTTCGCGAATTTATTCACGTCAGAGTATACAGATGACGATATGAAACCACCACCTGTAGTACCGAGGACGTTATACATCCAGATGGTGTGTTTATATTTCTCTTTCCTGCACCATACCACTTACTGTCTACGTGTGCCTAGGAATTTGTGGAACGTCAAACACTGAAAGAGGTACAGTTCCCACCATTCTTATCTTCGCGCTGGTCACTAATGAGCGCTTCGCCAGAGAGTCGCAGAAGGTTTGTCGGAAGAGGAAGCCTGGCGTCTCTTTAATCAAATCCTGGAGGCACTTGTACACATGGGGAGTATGGGCATCGTTAGTTATCTGTTTTCATTCTTGAAGTCGGTTGCTAATTACCCATCCTACTCAGCTGCACAGAGATATTAAGCTGACGAATATCTTCATCGGTAAGATCCGCGTTTTGTGAACCATCGTTGTTGAAGAATTGGCTTATCTGCCTCCAGACGGGAAGGGCGATTGCAAAGGTGAGTTGATGTAGTCAAGGTTATCCGCATTGAGATATTCTGACTCTTTGGCAGTCGGTGACTTCGGTCTAGCGACGTCCAGCTTGGCGGCTGTCGATCCTTCGGACTTGTCCCCCCAAGTTGCCCACTCGGACTCTGATCTGACCCTCGAGGTGGGAACGAAGTTGTACATTGCCCCTGAAGTGTCGTCACGCAGGAAAGGTCCAAGAAACCATAACAAAGCTGACATGTACAGCCTGGGAATTGTATTCTTCGAGATGAACTACGCGTTCTCTACTGGAGCTGAGCGCATTGCAGTGATCGAGGATCTAAGGAAACCCGAAGTGTATTTCCCCCATGATTGGGATGCCCATCGTGCAAGACAGAAACAAATTATCACATGGCTTCTACGCCATGATCCTGCTGAGCGGCCAAGCGCTTTGGAGCTCTCGCAGAGTTCCTTGTTGCCACCTCGGATGGAAGATGAATACTTCAAGGGTGCTTTACGCATGATGTCTGAGCTCTGGGGCTTTCTCTGAATCTCGTCCCGCGCTAAATGTTATCGATAGCCAAGCAAGACTCTCCATATTACCAAAGCGTGCTTTCTTCGCTTTTCAACCAACCACCCAATCCATCGCGAAGTTTTCTGTATGACCTCGAAGTCGAACCCCCCGACCACACTCACTTGAACACGATCGTCGAGGAAAGAATTTCAGCCATCTTTCGTCTTCACGGAGCCATCGACATTGAACCGCCTCTCATGGTTCCTGCTACGAACATAGAGGAGAACCAGTCCCAAGCTATGTTCATCGACCGACATGGGGACATCGTTGCCTTGTCGAACAATGCACTTGTGCCGTTCGCACGACTGGCTGCGAGGAATGCGGCTAAACGCATCAAGCGATTCCATGTTACGAATATCTATCGCCCAAAGTAGACTTGTTTCTTGCCTTGTGATGTCGTCTCGTTTTGTTGAGATATCTGTTACTATAGCCCTGTCCCAGGACATCCCAAGGTCACGCAAGCTGCTGTGTTCGACATTATTACTCCGGATTTCAAGAATGGCATGATCGCGGCAGGAGCGGAGTTGATGATGCTTCTGAGTGAATGTCTCCATAGCTTCCCGACCCTCGCACAAAGTTACGAGATACATATCTCTCATTCACGGATCGTGGAGTTGGCTTTGAGTCGCATTCCGGAGGAGTTACGACCATCGGTCATTGATATCATGAACCAGTCCAAATCATCCTCTTTCCAGAAACGAGCAGCATTGCTCAAGAAAGGTCTCCTGCGAAGTACCGCGGACGAGTTGGAAGTCCTAGCTGAAATAGACGAGGATATCGATGGACTCTTAACCAAACTTGAGAAGATTTCACCCTCGTTGACTACCGTCATGAAGCCGTCTGTCGAGGAAATCAAGCAGAGCATTCAGTTCGCGATGTCGGCAGGTTTCACTGGACCTGTTTATTTCCATCCTTTGATGTGGGGTGCACATCATATGCACTTCAAGGATGGATTTCGTCTAGAGGTTGTGCGACGGACGAGGCGTATGGACGTCCTCGCTGCTGCTGGTCGGTCAGTTTTCTCCCCCTCTCTGTTTGTTGGTTCTCAGACGATTACCAACGTGCTCAGATACGATAATTTGATCGCGCAGTACGCGACGCCTAAACCGAAGAACGATCCCATCTGTGCTTTCGCTGTGCAGATCGCCATCGAGAAGATCACGGTGGCTCTTGCTGCGTTCCAGAGTACGTCCGTGAAAGCGTTGGTCAAAGAACAGCGATCTTTTGGTTTCTGGAGTCCTCGACGATGCGACGTGTACATCATGTCGTACCAGCCTGGGTACCTTCAAGATCGACTCGAGGTTGCGGCGTTGCTGTGGCAGAACAATATTAGTGCTGATATCATGTATGACACGACGCTTGTCGAGGCGGAGAACGAAGGGCATGTCGAGTTGTGCTCTAGGGAAGGCATCCTATTTGCAGTCTACCCGAGGCCACGGACAGCGCGTCGTGAACAAGCAGCTTTCAAGGTGAAGAGCATTCTCAAAGGCACGGAGTATGAAATTGAGGGTGTCGCCGTATGTTATTTGCGCATTCTAACTGAGAGCCTTGTGTTAATTTCTCGGCAGGATCTCGTGGGTTGGCTGCATCAGCAGATTTCTGAACAGAAGCGAATCGATTCGTCTACGTCGGGAACGACTGGGTATCCTGACACTCTGCAATCTGCACTTTCTGGCAAGGATATTTCGGGCGCGAGCGATGTTCAGTTGATCCTTCCTGTGGATACGAAGAAGCAACGAAAACACGTCAAACAGATTTTGCTTGATAGAGGTACGCGTGGAGATCTACGTATTTGACTGACGCGACGATTAACCAACCGACCTTGTGTCAGCTTACGAGCGGGGTGCACATCTCAAGGCAGCGATACAGAATGGCGTCCCGATGCTCGTCGTCGACGTACCTAGCGCTGTCTTGGATAGCCTCGTCAGAAGTTCGCACTGGATCCATGACGAAGATGCGTGGAAAGCGATCCTCGCTGCCATGCCGCCGTTGCAAACCGCATATGCGTATCAGGTACGAGAGGCAGCCGCGAAGAGGAAGGCGGAAGGACATCCTTTTATTTTACTGTATGCTACGCGAGAGGAGAGGATCCAGGTGCTCAGTCTGACACAGGGCATGCCCTAGATCTATGACTGATCGTATGTATGTATTTTATAACAGAATGGCATCTTTTAATGACACGATGGCACGTTAATTCAGTCAACACTTTGTCAGGCGAGGCTGGAGGACTTTACATCAGCCCTATCTTACCACCGATTGACTGCGAGTGCTCGCGGTCTCTCGTAGGTAACACTTGATCCAAGCATACACTGAATACTATACATGCCGGGAGAAGACAACACGAACGGGACAGAAGTTTCGGTTCTCACAGTGCGCTTTCAAGTGATTTGAGAAATACCTATCCACAAACAAATAAAAATGCAGTCAGGGCCTCTGACAAAGGTATGCCTTCAAGTGACTGGACACGCCCGATTCTTAGTCGTAAGAATGAGATCTAGAGGTGAATGCGGCGTTACTAGGTGACAACTGAAGCGCTCACTGGTAGATCACTGACAATGGGACTCGTTGCCGAGTGCTTTTGTTTACTTTGGTTCTGTAGTGCTGCTCCGAGTCGTCACACCACCTTTCGTCTTGACTTTCATCTCTTCCTCAACTACCTGTCGCAAACGAGTCTTCGTCGCTTTGTCGCCGTCAAAATACTCCTTTGAGTACTGGGTGCGCGGCCAGTCTCTAGATCAAACAGAGACCATCGAAGTATCCGCAGACCTCAAGGTCACAAACGTTAGACAGCAACTCGTTGACCAAGGGTGTATACCCCGAGGTGTTCCCGTATCGTTTTACAAGGTTCCAGACACTCATGCAGTCTATCTCGATGACGCACGCTGGTCAACCGTGCTTGGCCAACTTTCCATCTCTCAATTGGGATTGCCACTGCGTCCTGCGCGACAGCTGGCTAGTTTCTTCACCCCCAGTCCCCGTGAAGATAACCTTCATCTCATTATTGGTATATTTCGATGTTATAGCTAATTGCAGCTCACTCTTGCTCACAGACTCTACCACGATGATCAATTTTACGTGTTGCTTTAGGGGCGCTACCATAGCAGACTCTTTTGTGGTCAAGGGAGAAAAAAATAACATTGTGGAAGATTTGAGGGTCCGCATTAAAGAGATGTGCATGGAGTTACGCCACCCCTCTGCTAACAAGTACTTGCAACTCTATCAATTTCATGGTACTAAAGAGGAATTTATTGAGTGCCTTGGTCATCAAGGGGACGGCGATTTGTTGCAAGGAGCACAAACGTTGGGTGATGTATTTAAACAGTGTCCGTTCTCTCAGTCGCCACGGATTGTAGTTGAAGAGTATCAAAGAAGTAAGCAAAGCACTTGATGTACGCACTTATGCTCACCTTTACTCACAGAACAAAGCACTAAACCTCCAAATGCTTTCCGTGAGCCAGCGGATCCTGCACCAGACCACATCAAAATGGAACGCGCAGACTTCCTGGCTAAAAGCTCACGCAAGGGCAAGACCCCTTCAACCAATCTCGTCCAATTTCTGCTCTTACCAAATTTCTAAAGACAAAGATAGTACTACGATACACCCGACAGCTCTTCCCTGCGGTCGACCTCGTGATCACGAAGATTTGATTCCTACCGATTTGTTGCACCCCGTATTTGGTCATTTCATCCAAGACACCAAAACGGTCAACGTAACCGCAGAGGATAACCGATTTACCGAACGATTTGCGAACGCGTTGTCAGAGCTCTACGAGGAGGAGGAGAAGCGGGCCTCAGCTATAATGGGTCTTTTGAAAGACTACACTATCCACCTCAGCAGCACCAATGGCCCCAAGTACTCAACCGATGCGGATGCCCTGAGGAACGGCCACCGCTATCTCATTGCTGAGATCAAGAACGAATCTGGGGGCGGACAAGCAGAGCCATTTTTTCAGGCAACAGTATACTACGAGCACTCGACAAGAGATGATGCACCCCGATATCCCAATTCTCCCTTACCGTGTCTCATCTTGACGATGTTCGGTAAGTCAGGAAGTTTTCCTCTACTCCTTACATTAACTATGCTATTGACGCATAGGGCCGTACATGGTATTTGCCGGTGCTGGATGAAATTTGCGTCCGACGTTCCAGATATTATCAATGCCGCTCGCATTCAACATCCATTTCAAGGATACTCACAACTTCCTTGTATTGACCCGTCACATGGTTGCACTTCGCAATGCTGTGCGATCTCTCGAGCGATACTACGACAACTTGGAGAAACCCAAAGACGGCGTGCATATCATGGATCCTCAAATCTTCCCATATCCCACCAGCTATAAAACCTTCAATGGCACAGAGAAGGTCTTCCGTTACTCTAAGCAACTTTCCGGTGAAAGACTCGTTTTCTTCGGATTTGAAGGTGAAGACGACGACGATCCGATCTGCATCAAGTTCGTTCGTCAGTATTCGGTGGACACCCATCGATTTGGCGAGTCATTGAACTGTGCACCTAAACTTCGAGGCTCTAAGGCTCTCGATGGGGGTTGGATCATGGTCGTCATGGATGATCTTTCTAGAGGCTACAAGATGATATCCGAGAGACATCCTGTATCTGCAACCATGAAGAACGATATCCGTGCTGCAGTGGAGAAGATGCACACAGCCGGCTATGTGCATGGCGACATTCGCGACGTGAATATCATAGTTTCAGCGGATGAGAAGGATTTCAAGATTCTGGATTTCGATTGGGCGGGGAAGATTTCTGAAGCGCCAGTTTATCCTCCGTTGGTGAATACCTTTGACATAAAGAGGCCAGAGATGGCGTATGATGGACAGCCTATTCTTGCGGGACATGATATCACTATGTTAGATGATGTGTAGCATCAATGTCACTCCACAGTACAATTGTATGACGGGACCATAGATTTACCCTGTTCAATGTGACAACAGAGAAGATATATCATCATCCGCCATTCACATCTGCTCTGGTAGGTTTTCGGTGTCGTTGTCTGTCAATGTAATACAACTTGAAAGATAGAAAGTCGAAAAAAGTTGAGGAATTAGTGGACGGCAATTTCTGCTCGAGTTCTAGACATTCTTTTGACAGACTCCAGTGTCCTCGTCTTCTTCGTCAAGTTTCTTCGGACATTGACTCGTCGGAGATTATCTCCTCACTTTTCCTTCTGAAGCTGATTCTGATGACAGGATATGCATGATTATGAATGACACACGAAGGTATTCAACACACCTATGTGGGTCCTCCGTGACCGTGTCAGTGAGGTCGCTAGTTACGCAGGCGTGAAGAACCGCACAGAGATACGACCCATGAGATATTTTTCTTTTCAGGGGAATAGGATGATGGTGTTTATAACGCCGTCGACCTCAGTCTATCTCCTCGTCCTGGAACAAGAAAGATCACGCTCGAACGGAAACGGATCATCCTTCTCTTTTCGTACGAAGACAAAATGGACATTGTTGGTGTAGAAAGCTCGCAGGATGGGTTTGGGCGCGGCGAGTCTTTGGCTTTGGCCAGGAATGAGAAATGGAGCTGAGAATTCAAACATGTTCGGTAAATACGAGTACAGTAGTACTTAGGTAGCAGCTGGCCGAGTCGGTCCCTTGAATAGAATTGTGACATCTTCGCTTCAGAGTCGTACCAGTTTGACACTTCAACGTTTCAACGTTCAACACTGGGCAAGTCACCGCGCAGTGGCTATCCAAACCAGAGACTGCGGATGCAGCTGCAAACACTACTCCGTGTCAGAGATTGCAGTGATCGGTGGTCGACCGTCACCAGGCATATACATACATCAGAAGGTTACCATCTCCCTACTTCAAGTATGTTTTTAACTTGAAACCGACGACCTGTGTTCCCGTCAAGAGAATGCGATACCTTCATGAGAACCTTCTGTTCCAATCCAAAGGTATAAAAACTCCATCTTCGTCTGTCCTTAGGGTCTATTTATCACAAACTCTTCTTTTCTTCGACGACTTACTCTTTCCTCAGTCATCATGTTCACGAAACTTGCTATTCTCTATAACCTTTTGCTCTTCTCTGTAACCTTGGCTGCTCCCTCTTTTGACTTGACGACTCGTCAGTCTGGTCAAACATGACCATCAGCGCTGGCGATCTTATCTCCCTTTCCATTTCCACTTCCACCGCTACTACTGGTTCCATGAGTATCGAGAACCAGTCTACTGGGGAGAAGGTTTCATACGCTTACAACTCCGCATGACCTACCTGTGGGAGCAGCGCTGAAGTGATGATCAACATTTAGTCCTCGCGGAATGGTTCGAACTCGACCATGCCCAACTTCGGCACTTTCTCCTTCCAAAATGTTACTTTCAACGAAGGAGCCTATCCGCTCGATCTCGCGACAACGTTGTATTATGAGCCAGACAGTCAGGTTCTGGCCACCAGCTCAATCAACGGTTCAGAGGTCACAATCACATATGCTGGTTGAGTTGTTGGCAGTGCCATATTTATCTACGTTACATCTATGTTATGTCGGAAGTCACTCATTGAACTTGATTAAATCTCATTACGGGTATACGTGTTGGCTACAGGTTCAGCTCATCTGGATTCCTAATGTTTTCTTGACTTGAGTCATAAGATAACTGGATCATGTGGATGTGGGGGCCAACAGGATGACGCCAGATAATAGAAGACGAATGATGACACCGTCGAACATGTAAGATAGACAAACTTTTGTGAACAGACGCGAAGTTCGTCGTGTATGCCATCGGACCACAGACTGCTATAGAGGTGGCACCCACCGCCTGTACTTGGCGTCAGACCCGAGTTTTTTGCCAATTAAACTCACCCTCGAGAATCCTTTGAAGTAGGCCAGCTTCAATTTGTGATGAGCCTGAGGTTGGGACAAACGATTGTTTTATCATGACCGTGTCGAATGTTGAAGATCACGTCCGACTCGGAGGGACAGGTTTTACGTTTGATTAGTACTAGTAGTAGTATGTAGTAAGTACAGCTGTGTCGGACTCCATGTTCAATTTGTTGTCACAGTTCAAGGAGTGATTATGTTATCATCGACAACTATATACTACTACTGGCATGACTTGAACTTCTGTCCCCATTCCTTCTCTCCTGCCACCTATCTCACATTATTCAAGACGATGAGCATCCACTCACAATCATCGAATCGATGGGTCTATCACGAAACAACTAGATCGTGCGAACAAGACCTTGCGCGACGTTGCACCCTATTCCGAGCCAGTTAATAAGGATGTACCCGCACAATCGTAATTATCTTTCACTGTACTGATTCCATTTTCATTTTCACAGCTTCATGCTCACCATCTTACGCACTGTCCACCCCTAACTTATCTCAAGTCCCCTTGTCCTGTCTTATGCAGGTCAACACGAACGTCAAACAAGTCCACGAGCCCTTCAGCGGAGCTCTCGATCCTCTGGAGAGACTCATCTCGTTGATAGGCAGCTGCAGAATGTGGCTCATCTCAACGTATGTCGTTGTGAAGAACACCTTGAGGAACCCGGAGTCTTTGGTTCTCTCGTCCGGCATGTAGAACTCGATCGGCTCTGTGCCGAATCCTCCATACCCAAATGGGAATATAGAGGGTGTGTCGTCGTCTCTGCAACGTCTGAGTGGTGGGAGCCCGGTTGCGGATGGTGGAGTGTACCATGACTTGAAGTGACAGTCAGTTCGGTCGTATCCTATCCAATTGCACCGGTAAGCATCACACACCTGAATGCTGTAGTCTGATGGGTCGAAATAGAAGATATAGGGGAACAGGTCGACGTTGGAGAAGTTCTTGAAGGTGAAGCAGTACTTGGAGCGAAGGTTCGCGATCGTCGCTTCTCTTATATCAATCCCAGAGATCGAGGAACTAGGTACGTCGAGAAGATCTTCCCCCTCCGGACCAAACTCGCCGTCCCTCCGCTCGAGACGATGTAAGTGCACCCCCAGCTTCCCAAAGAAACTGCTTCTGGTACCATCGAAACGATAAAGGTAAGAGTTGAAATTTGAGATCGCGTTTAGAATATCGTGCATGCGTGTTGGGTTTGCCTCAACGATGATCCGACGATTCGAGAATGCTGGTATAAGTTCGTCGAGACGTTCAATCTCCCATATATCCGATCCGCTTCGTTTAACGAACAGATCTGCTGGTTCGTCAGGAGGGACGACAGTGTAATTGGAGCTCGATTCAACATGAGGAGAAATCATTTTCAACGTGGGATGGTTCCAGTTCGACACGATGGCACTCGTGGTTGTGATGCCTGAATGGTGGGTGTGCTCAAGGACGCACTCAAATGCTTTGACCTTGCTCGCTTTCAGGACAAGGTTATCTGCGCCGGATCGGATGGTGAACTCGGTATCCACGACGACGCCATGTACACTGCCAGCCGACACGTACAGGCTATTGTCACGCCCGATGACTTTGAAAGCAGTCTCCCCTTTCGCGATGGTGTTGACCGTGAACAGCAGCCTGTCCTTATTTGTTCCCTGACATTGAGGATGCTGCTTGCGGTTCTTGACTTGTAATAACTCGAACAGACGCGAGTAGCTGGTATCATGGATACTACAGCGGCGCAAAGCCTCCACGAGAGCAGTAGTGAATAGACCGCCTGGTGAGCCCTCACACGAAGGGTCTTCAAGCGCAAATTCGTCTGGGCGGCATGCAGCAAGAAGAACATGAGAATCCATGGATTTGTATTCAAATCCGTCAAGTATCGTGGTCTGAGCTGTGCGGGAATCTCCTAGTGCAGAGCCCCATATCTCTTGATCGAGGTTCTTGGGTAGTGGCTTAAGCGGGGGTGGGATACACCTAGGGATCAAAGGAAGGAATGACGGTATTTCTGTTGATCGAGAGATACCTCCTGAATGACAGCTGTCAAAGATGGCAATCTGGAAGAGCGTGTAAAGATCACAATACAACTTGAAGAAGAAGGATGGGTTTACACACGATATTATCGCCTTTCGCATGAGCAAGCTTTCGCATCAAGGCATCGATTGTGCGATCGGGAATACCATCGATCTCGTTCCCACTCGCGTCGGAAGTCTTCTCGTCATGAGGACAGATCGTCTCAATCTTGTTTCCGTCTGACACCCATCCCTCAGGAGAGTCTCGCCGGCATCCATGGCCAGCGAAAAAGAAGACCATTGCATCATTCCTCTTCACCTCTGTATTCTTGAGAAAATGGCGATCAAAGTGAGATAATATCTCTGCTCGCGTTGCGTTCTCATCTGCGAGGAAAACGATCCAGGATGTGGGGACATTGAGGACGTTAGTGAGATAGTGGATGAAACGCATCCCATCGCTCTTGCAGCCTGAGAGGTTTTCGATACGATCGCTCTTGTACGTGTCAATCGCGACGACAAGTGCGAATACGCGAGGACCTGATGGACTTTCTTCGTTAGAGCTGCTCATTAGTTTACTGGCTAGTAGACTGGTTAATCCAAGATCCAAATTTCGAGGTGTGAGTAGTCACACGTGGGGGTAAGGTGAATACAGACCTCGTCTCCACTCCGGCGTTCATCAATCTATTGCAGGTCGATCGTGCCGCCGGCAGCGACACCTTCCTTCTCAAATTCCTATGTTGGGTCCTTTTGGGATGAGGAGACACTGGTGTAGCATCGACTACTAGTATACATAATTCGAACACCGACAAGCACTACTAGTGTAGTCAGAGGTAAAACCTGTCCCTCCGAGTCGGACGTGATCTCAATATCCGACACGGTCATGATAAAACAATCAGTCATCCCAACCTCAGGCTCATCACGCGACGAACTTCGCGTCTGTTCGCAGAAGCTTGTCTATCTTACATGTTCGACGATGTCATCGTTCGTCTGCGATTATCTGGCATCATCCCGTTGTCCAGTCATCTTATTACTCTAGTCAAGAATACATATGGAATCCGGATGAGTTGAACCTATAGCCAACACATATACCAGTAATGAGATTTAACCAAGTTCAATGAGTGATTTCTGACATAACATAGACATAATGTAGATAGATGTGGCACTGCCAACAACTCAACCAGCATATGTAATTATGACCTCTGAACCGTTGATTAAGCTGGTGGCCAGAACCTGACTGACTGGCTCATAATACAACGTTGTCGCGAGATCGAGCGGATAGGTCCCTCCGTTGAAAGTAACATTTTGGAAGGAGGCGGTGCCGAAATCGGGGATGGGCGAGCCCGAACTACCGTTGACATAGGGGCTCATTATTACTTCACCGCTGTTCCCACAGGTAGGCCACGAAGAGGAGTAAGGGTAGAGAAACATCTCCCCAGTAGACTGGTTCTCGATACTCATGGAACCCGTAGTAGGTGAGTTAGTCGAAACGGAAACGGAGATGAGATCGCCAGCGCTGATGGTCATGTTGGACACGATGTCATTGTCTGGCGTATGTTGGACCATAGCCGTGTAGGAGGTCTCGTTCCCATTGACTTTCACTATCACGCCAGCCCACGTACTAGTCGAGGTGTTCCAACCATCTATAGCGGCAGCAAATATGACCGCATCTCCATCTTGACCAGAGACATTGGGAACCGTAAAAGAACCATTGACTGAATAGACTGAGCCCTGTTTTCCAGTGGGATAGTGTGAGGTCAAACGTGCTAGCAAAACACAGGGAATATGCTTACATCCGTGCCAACAGCCGCAGCACCTGCCCAAGCAACGCTGTGTAAAATTCCCGCTGACGAACGCTGCCAGTGAGACTGGCGAGTCGTCAAGTCAAAAGAGGGAGCAGCCAAGGTTACAGAGAAGAGCAAAAGGTTATAGAGAATAGCAAGCTTCGTGAACATGATGACTGAGGAAAGAGTAAGTCGTCGAAGAAAAGAAGAGTTTGTGATAAATAGACCCTAAGGACAGACGAAGATGGAGCTTTTATACCTTTGGATTGGAACAGAAGGTTCTCATGAAGGGTATCGCATTCTCTTGACGGGAACACAGGTCGTCGGTTTCAAGTTAAAAACATACTTGAAGTAGGGAGATGGTAACCTTCTGATGTATGTATATGCCTGGTGACGGTCGACCACCGAGCACTGCAATCTCTGACACGGAGTAGCGTTTGCAGCTGCATCCGGCGCCATCTCTGGTTTGGTTTGGATAGCCACTGCACGATGACTTGCCCGGTGTTGAACGTTGAAACGTTGGAATGACAAACTGGTACGACTCCGAAACGAAGATGTCACAGTTCTATTCAAGGGACCGACTCAGCCAGATGCTACATAAATACTGACATACTACGCAGACCAAACAGTCAGCTTGGTTTCAAGTTAACAGAGATCATATGTTGACATGGAGAAATTATTTGGACTGTTACATTTTAAGATTGGCCGAACTGTCAAGGAATCTGGTTCCAGCACTAGCTTACTCTGCCTAGGCTAAGTTCCCAGTCGTCAGTGGATTCGACTTCAAGAAATTCTCTGGTAACGGACTCGGATTGGGTCATTTCATTGTCTTCCAATCCGAATACGCAGGCCTAGTGTGGTGGAATCCATCATATTATCCTTCGGTGCATCCCAACCTTCGTCTACCCTCACATTTCAACGAAGGGTAGTCTCACAATTCGTAGTCACCTCCGAGTCACAGTCCCTGACTTCGACTTGTTGGAGTGCATTCAACGTCAAGATGACTACTTATCAATCAAGCGACCGACCTATCTTCTTCAGCCCTCCGTGGGTCAGATGAAAGCATTCTGAACTTCCTCCCCCGGATGGTCCAATTCCCTTTCGACTGTCACAGTATCCAAAACAACTATCGTTTCCTGAAACATAACACCTCTCGCACATAATTGTTGACAGAGAATATATATATACCCTTCTCAGCAGAGATCATCATTAAGCCGGCATTATCGGACAGCATGGCCGTCTAAACTGTCTCGTACACCCCGAGACGTTTTCACCCTCGTCTCAACAAATGCAGTGCACATCGTGAGGATAACACTCTACGTTTTGCGACGGCTTGATCTACATACTGAGCTACATTGTCGCACGCACGAGGATTGCAAAGGACAGCCGTGTACTAGGGAACCCAGAAAAAAAGTCTATCGACTAGTATGTAAGTTATAACAATGACATTTATGCAGAAGTTCGACGATCATTAATCTACATTGTATATGTCATAAACAAGACACTGCCAGCAGTTCATTGAATCCATTCGATAGTCATGTTTTGTTCGACGAGGGAGACAGAAGTCAAGTTCTGGCCGTTCGTCTGGAGGAGAAATAAAGTAGTATCATTACTATTAAGCGGGGAATTCCCACCATTGACGCTAATATCAGCGAAATGGGTAGTGGTGAAGTTTGGAAAGGAATAGATGGCGTTCCCTGAATTACCGCCGTCTACTAACCACGCCCCGGAGGACCTGCAAAGAGGGCTATCGAGCGAGAAGTTTTGGGACATGGTCTCGTTTGTAGACTCGTTGGTAATCGCTATATCCGCAACGGTGGATGAGGAAGTGGTGATAGAAATTTTGACAGTATCACCCGGTTCAACGGACATGTCGTAGTACGAGAGGTCAAAAATGTTGTCGATTGTGTAGTAGTAACTGTAAGCTGTTGATCACACACCTAATTGAATATCAACTGGGATAGATTATTCAAAGCCTCTCACCCTGGTACGAGGCAATACCGTCAGTGATGGTTATGTAAACACCTCCCTGCACGCCGTCGGGGCAGTCAGCATTACCATCGATACCGACGTACGTGTACAGGACAGAACCACTTTGGCCGTTGACCTTGGGGACTTGTATGGTAGCACTGACATCAAGGAAACTGTCCTATTCGTAATGTTATGAGATCAAATATGATAACAAAAGCTTGGAATGCGTTCACATTATTTCCACTACTGGACATACCAGTCCAGCTGGTCTCATAAAATACGTTGAACGACGTTCGACGTCGTTAGAATAGGGCAGAGCCGCAGCAACCGAGAAAAGGTTAAGAAGAAAGAACCAAGCGAACATCACGGCTGAAGGGAGAATAGGTCGTCAAAGGAAAGAGGAGATTGCAATAGAGAATAGGCAAAAGATAGGGCGTTTATACCTTTGACTCGGAATATGATGTCCGTGGACGAATGATATTGTGTTCACTTGACGGGAGCACAGGTCGTTAGTTTCAAGTTCGGAGCAAGGGGATGGTACTCTGACGCAGTGGTTCAGCACTGCAAAACTTTCTTAGTACCTGTTTCGATAACCTTCGTTTGCGTCCGAGTAGCCCCTGACTTTGATCTGCCAAGCTGTTTGAGCCGTCTCGCTTCCGAACCGAAGTCAGTACTTTCGAACGCCCGCGATGTCCAGCACGATGGTTCACCATCGACTTATTGCATAAATATTAGAATTCGTGCATTCGGGAGGGATGCTACCTTTAATATGCTTGAGTCCGTTCCACTGACACGTCGAGCTGAACAGTGTGAACTCGCGGCACACTTGCTATCCACTTGAAATAGCGACAGTGTAGTTGCCAACGTGAAACATAGCCCTCTGTAACCCGAGGTCCAAGTTCATGGATGTATTAATATAGGTACGTATACTTAGCGGCGCTCCTTGAAAGGAACTTCGATCACTATGGGTCCGCTTCGACCGACAGTGACCAGACTAGTCATACATCTAGTAAATGAATCTGAAGTCAGATATCAAGAAGTGTACAACTCGGGTTACCCACTACACGATGCACACTAACGGAGCGAGGATATTCCATCTATCACATTCATCAAGTTAAATTTGGCAGTCAGAGGCAATGCTGGCATACACATATGTACGCAATAAACCTTGCAATAAAACACCAGACCTACTGAGCCCGAGGGGACCAAATAAAGCCCATTAAAGAGGTAGTTACTCATACGAGGAGTTCAAGAAATGAAGGAGGTCCTCTCTGTTTGCATCCATCTCTAAATCCCTTGAATCCTTGTGGACCTTGAGTTTGATCTAACAAGGTGCTTAGTTGGCTGAATCGCAAAAACTAGTCAAAATGGGATACCTTCTTGCCAGTCAGGACACTACGCTTCTCGTCATTGTCCTTATCCCACTTTTTATCCTTGTCCCTGTGCCGCTTCTTCTTGTCACGTTCCTTGTCCTTGTGTTTGGACTTGCCCCTGTCCCTATCACGGCTGCGTGAACGCGATCTAGAGCGTTGACGAGTACGACTCCGTTCATATGACGGGGAACGTGACCTCGATTTGCGACGGCTGCGCTTGGCATGACGCCGTGAATCGATCGAGGAGCTATAACTCCGACTGCGCGTTCCTCTTGGTGTCTATTGAAACGGTCGTACATGCATCTTCTGAGGTGAGCGATCTGATGGCAATATTAGTCTCATAAGACGTACAACGCTTTGGCTTCTCCCCCGAGAAGGCACCGCTATGTCTCCGCGAGAACGTTCATCATCCCGTTCCTTTCTGCGTTCCCCGTGACGGTCGCTGTCGTGCTTTCGGTGAGGGAGAGGAGTGGGTGACCTGGAGCGTTTGCGGTCTCGGCGTCCGTGACCTTCTTCCATCCGTGCACGTCGATGACTGTTGCGTTGGGGAGAACGAGACCTGCTATCTCCCCTATCATGTGCTTGATACGTCAAGTGTAATGTGTTTTACATGTGACGCGAATGTTTGAGATGGAGAGCCGCCCCGAGTGACCACGACAGGCGCAGCATGGGGCAACCAGGAATGAAACCGACGTGAGATTAGGGTATGACAACGAAGACAAGGAACCCTCACCCCTTCGTCTATGGTGATGCTCATAACGTTGCTTAGACCGTCCATCTGGTGAAAGCTCCGACATCGAGGCAGGTGGAGTCGGTGGACTTGAAGTGGTCAGATGGAAGAAGTGACTCTTTTATTTGGCAAGACCTTTGGATCCAAACAAATGTACAGCCACCCAACTGCCCGCTGCAATCAGTTGTCGTACCCAAGCTTGAACCTGGACCGCGACAAGGTATAAGACCGATGTGCATACTGAAGCCTTTCAGGACTACTCACATATCATTGGTACACTGCGATATGATCTCAGACAGGCAGTCTGGGTGACGACTTGGCCACTGGGATTCTCGTCTTGACTTCGGTTAAGTCCACTGTCATGATTTTCTATAGTGAGGCCAGGTTTCCCCGGTGGTGCGAGTAGACTGTGGCAGTGTGAGATATTCAGTGATGAATGGAAACTTACCTTGGCGCTTTCCCCGGATAAGTTTCTCGTCCCTGCCTCACAGGGCTGAAGAAGGGTACTTGGGGACTGGAATTGCACCCACATCTTGGATCAAAGGTCGTTAACTAGGTGAGCTCTCCTCGTCTATCGCACCCGTTCTGCTCTGGTTTCGCTCTAGATCCCAATGTTCCCGAGTTTGGCTCACATTTGCCAATATCAGTTCTTTCACGGCCAATTTTCAGAAACCCAATAACTCCGAGTGTGGTAACATTTTCGAAGTGCGCGTGCAGTTACTGTCGTAGGTCCGGTGTGTAGCGAGGTTTGTGGGTGCAAGCGCCTTATGTCGCAGTGTGGGTCCGCAAACCAATTCCAATACATTCCCTGTATTGGGTTCATGCGTTCCCTCTCGCCGTCCCACTGATGTCCCTGCGAACTTGAGGTGATCACGGCCCTCTAGCCAGCAGCAAAGCACGAGAGATATGTCGTCTGATCATCTGATGAGGAGATTCCTATATTTTTTCCTTTGTTGTCAATTTCCCCTGCCTCGAGGTGGAGTGTTGTACCTCTGATTAGCAGGGGATGCTGCATCGTCCAATCAGAACTCTATGTTTGACGCCCCATATCACTGAGGGACCCACAAGGACTCACAGACGCCCAAGGGTCCGTGTACCTACATCACTAGTCACACTGGCACATGTCGTACACGAGGTGATCCTATGCCTCTGTCGCGAGTTCAGCCGCCCCATCGATGTTCTAGCGGGTATCCATCCAACGGTATTTAGATTATGTCTTCGCCCTTGCTAAACACCCCGCTTTTTACCCACTGAGGTTTGTCGTTTCAAGATGCTGTCGGTTCAAGGCTTTGATGCCCAACGCCACAACGATACCCCTGCCTTACCTGCCGTTCGATTTCTGACGCGCCCATCATACATTCGACAACCGCCATCACCCATTCAGTTAACGCCAGTGGAAATTGTTTCGAGAATATTTATTCTTGCATCACACCCATTGCACGAGCATTATGACTCTTTCTTACAACCAATCACTATCTCTCACGTGTGTAGACGGTGGAGGCAGATTGCGATTTCGACAAGTTCGTTATGGTCGACTATCCATCTTTCTCTTCCCTTCTCTAAAAACCATTTGATCCGCGTCATTACCTGGATCCTCCGTTCCCGAAATCGCCCCCTCGATATCTACATGGATTTTCGCGATCCTTCATGGGATTGGGACGAAGAGACTCATCCGTTCGGATGGAAATCCATGGAGAGCGTCATGCGCTTGCTCTCACCACAGGCATCTCGTTGGCGCTCTGTAGAACTTCTGACGGATACCTGGGCACCTATGTTCGCGTTCTTATCCTACGCCGCACCCATCAAGTCGACGCCACTTCTCGAGACAATAAAGCTCTCGAGGTGTAACGAGTACTTCGCGACGCCAGGTCAGCAGTTCCACCCCGCTAATCTCTCCTTTCCCGTCCCTTGGTTTGGGGGAGGAGCTGCCCTCTCCAACCTCCGCCAGTTGTCGCTGTCCGGTGTGCACGTTGACTGGTCGGCGTGTAGCTTCACGGGCCTCAAGGAATTAGAGTTAAAATATCACGCACGAGAAGTAATGCCAACTCTCACAGAGTTCCAGCGTATTCTACGCGCCAACTCAGGAATGGAACGACTCACGATCCTTGGGTGGGGTCCTCAGATGGATCATGCCTCATCCAAAGATCGACAGACCATCCAGCTTCCGGAATTGAAACAACTTGAGTTTGGATTCATGGACGTGGATTACGCCGTTAACCTTCTCTCAATGTTCGCCGCGCCTCAACTTCAAGCCCTCGTCATCGAAGATGTCGCGTTTGGGATGTTTCTTCCTTCTCGTCTTGATTGCACTCGCCTCTTTGATTGCTTCATGAGCATCACTAAAATAGATCCACCGTGCATCCCTCTCCCGTCTCTTCGACAGTTGACTCTACGGGGAATCCAAGCGGCACATACCTCACTCCAGCGTTTTCTTCCTTGTTTACGCAGCGTCGAGTCCCTCCATCTCGACAACATCGAAGCTCCACTGCTGTTGGCGATCTGTTCGTCCCTTCATGTGTGTCCCCGCCTTTCCGTATTATCTCTTAAGGACATCCCACACCGTGCAGCCGCGCTCGTGCTCTCTTCTAACACTCTGCCCCCCTCTCTTCGCATTTATCTGGACATGGACGAGTCAGATCCAACGGAAGAACGTGAAGAGGATATAACGATCTGAGAAACCGGTAGATGGTTCTTTATTGCCTGTGCCTTTCTCTCTCTAGAGGAGTGGCGCGGAAATGCGCCTCGTTTCAGCCCGTCTCTCTTTATCAAGTTATGCTCTCGTTTCTTCTATGCAACCATTATGCCACTCGACAGCACCTCCTGTACATAGGATCATGCCGCTCTTCCACGTTCTCTCTTTGACACAGAGCTCAGGCGATCCTCTCCTGTCTTAATCCAAGTTTTCCTCATTTCACTCATTTTTTTCCTTTGTTAACGCTTGCATGGATCCTCGATCCTTCATCATCTCATCTGCATCCGCATACTAGTAATATTGCTGTAGCTCTGGTAATTTTCTCGATATGAGATAGATAAATATTGGTACTCGTTCTCTCGTGATCATACACGGACCATTTATCGATCTGCGTCATGACATGTCGAGCCTTTAAGACAACGCCTTTGTGGTATCCTCTACGAGAGCGTCGATTCAACACCCCACCCCATTTCGGACCTCGGACTCGGATGTTTTCCTTGCAGCACTTCTCGATTTATGCCACGACCATCCAGACAATTGGTAAGTTCGAATTCGCTGCAGGTAAGATATACAAACAGTCCTCACAACGGCAGGTCTGAGCATTGTACGAGTTCTTTCATGAGTGGTATTATCACCGCTCGGAAATGTGAACCTCGCAGTTCCGGCCCTTGTCCTGACCAGAAATGGAAGCGAAGGCGAGTAACGTTGCCAACGTCGATTCATTCCATCTCAACTGCGATGCTGGATACACATAAAGAGCAGGTCAGTATAAAAGAGCCCTCACTTCCTTTCCTTCCCCTTCCAAAACCACTCGCTTGGCCTAGAGCCATTCTTTGACTGTCTCTTCCAATGTTTCCTTCTCTTTTCTTGGCTTTGGCCCTCCCGCTCTTTCTCGCCACTCGAATCAATGCAGAATCCCATACCATCACATTTGTTAACCAGTCAGTAACGAAAATTTCAAATGCAGCTCTCATCCGCGAGATTTCTAACTATCACTATCGTTGATTCTAGATGTGGTTTGGGTTATGTAGCGAGACCTGCTTCACACCTACGAATGCAAATCTGACATATTTCCTTTAGCCTGCGCTCATGTATAACGGGGAGAATATTCTACCCAATAACTCATATGTATACAACAGCAATGGTCCCTACTCCGGAATTGCATAAGTGGAAGTGGAATCTACTTCCGGACATCGTATCTGATCTGTGACCCACCTGATCTCACAGATACCTTCAGACCGGTGGGTTCACTCTTTGACATCGAAAGATACTCTCCCATGGTGATGTGTCTGGACTTTTCAACCGGTTACTGCAATGTCAATGGCGAAAATTGCACCTTGTTAGAGACGACGCTCATTAATCCAACATGCGCGGGGTGTGGTTCCAGCACCGACATCTCGTTGATCCCTCCGTAAGTCAAGGTTGCAGAGTGATGTCTAATTAAGCTTATCAAAGTTATTTCCGTTTGTAATAGTCACTCGTACAGTGTTGAAACTTCTTTCGCGTACGTTTTCTGATAGTTGCCCATTGTCTACTCATAATTGAACAGATACTACGATGGCTGCAATGCACAAGGACAAACATGTACGTACCTTTTTCGCTGAGTATTCTCTCGCTGGTGACTTGAATTTTACAACATACATGTAATTCTGCAAACTGCGCTGAGGCATTTTTCGAACCAAACGATAACTACGTGCAGTCCGCGTGTCAAGTTAACGATGTCAGCTAGATCTTTGCACAAGCCATGCACATCCTCAGCCTGACATTTCATCCATATGTCAACCTTCTCGTAGTGTTTTGTGGGAATGCCACTCAGTTGTTACAGACTTCCTTGTCGAACCTGATTGGTGGCACACCTTCCGTCACCGCTGCGACGAGCTCGCCCACCACTGCTACGTCCTCTATACCTCCACCTCCACCTCCACCTCCTTCCTCGCCTACATCTTCTCCACCCTCGTCGCCTGCTTCTGTGCCGGCCACCACACTTGGCACAACAAGCACGCCGAGCTTGAGCGTCAGCGTCAGCGCCGGTACGCCAACGCTACCACCTACCTCTTCACCTTCGCAATCCTCCGTACCCTCAATCTCCTCTCCAACTAGCTCTACTGGCACTCCAACGATCACGCCCCCCATTACGACCTCTGTCCCCGGGGTCTTGAACCAATCTCCGACCATATCGGATACAGGACCATCTACGCCCACTGGCACCGTTCGTCGCTGCCATCCTAGAACGAGCAGCAACCCTCTCTCCTCCTCTCCTCCTACTGTTGCCGCTGCCTCTGCCACTGCGACGGCTGTCAACACCTCGCCTCCAAAACAGTGTAGCGCCCCAAACACAGCCAATGGCACGCCGAGCCCGAGTCACATGCGCCACCGTCGTGCTCGTCACGCCAGAATGCACCCCATTCACTAAGGAAATTACTTTTGAACAATACTGAGCTGATTCCTGGTCGATTCCGCTCTCTCAAGTTGTTGATAAAGATATTGATATATCAAGTCTTGGTCTTGGGGGCCATGCATGGTGTTTGTCTGTGCTTTCTTGGTCAACGTCTGCTCGAGGTAGAAGCTGTTGGTTTTTTCTTGTGTTCGCTTTTCCATTGCCTGCGTGGCCTGGTGCTGCGTGTTTTCGTCGTGTTAGATTACGCGCGTGATACATGTAGTGTTGTGACCTCCGGGAGGTCGTGCCAGTCCAATTATACAATCAATACTGTGACTAAAAGCTCGAGACCCAAGGGCGTTCCATGACACCTAGACTTCCTGTTCTCGAAAATTTCCAGACCCACATCCAACCCCTAGTTGATCAGCAGCTCATGCACATGTGTACCAGATCCCTCAAAAAAAAAAAACAAAGTTTTCGTCCACATTGTTTACTTCCATTCCGATCCCCTACGAACCTATCACATATCCATCTACACAATCGTGCGCTGATCGATCAATACAATGAATCTGATGCTGATGCTAATCAAAGATGAAAGTCTAGACCCTCCCCCATCCCCATCTCGCTCCCGTTGCTACCCTATCAATCAACGCGGTCCTTGGCTTTAGCTCGCGAGTCAGTTCATCCCCAGATTCTGTTTCACATACACCCTCCCTTCGTAACCTCTCAACACCATCTTTCTCCCATCCTCCTCTCCGAAATCCATACCAGATTCATGATCGTAATTCCCGAGTACGAATCGATACCCACCGGGGCCCGAGTCTAATCTCGAAGTGTCATCAAGCGACGCGGGCACCTCGACGACCGACGTGGAGAAGTTGAGCAAAACGAGTGCGCGAGAGGATCCGAGTGTACGGGCGTAGGCGAATATGTGGGGGTGGGAGGGGAGGAGGAGGGTGAAGTCGCCGTAGACCTGTGGACATAGCGTTGCGTGAATGTGTAAGTGTGCAAGAAGTCTTAGTCGTCGAGGGTAAACACGCCACATAAAGTCTAAGTGCAACAGTTTGAACTCAAAACCCAACGATGAGAAATGCGCCACCGCTTCCCCATTCGCCAAGAGTGGCCCGAGGAACGACAAGGAACCAAATGGAAAGTCGACGCAAGGAATACAAAGTTGAAGTTGTCCGACTTGGGGGGAAAAAAAAGCGAAGCGAAAAGGGACGACGATAAGAAGCAAACAAGGAGAAGTCGAGAAACAAGGCCAAAATCGTTCAATTCAATAGCCATTTCATGACTTACCAAAACGTCGTGTTCCTTGCGCACCCTTATCGCGCGTTTCCAAAACGAAAGCACGCTGTCTTGATTCCCAATCTGCGCACTTGCGTTCCACTCGTGGTAATCATCGTTGACGCGCATCCACGGAGTCCCCTGGGTGAAACCTGCATTGGGAGAAGCGTCCCACTATGCAACATTATGAGCATGAGTGGGATTATGAGTATGCTATGAGGTTGAATATGTGAAGACGAGCTCTAACTGCCACTCCAGTGAATGAGAGTGTGATGAAGACCACGACAAATTGAAAACGGAAAATAGGCAATCCCAGGAATGGGACACTGAGCAGAGACGGATGCGAAATGAAGTTCAAAACGAGAAGTTGCCCGTCGAGGCGATGACTTGATGATAACCGTACTGAAGTGGATACAAGCAGTGAAACACCGTAAACTTTACTTTACATACCTGCATAGGCGTCCGTGCATGGTCACGGGCTTTCTGCTGAAAGTTGTCCAACAAATCACTCATGTCGACATCCTCCATGCCTTGTTCCCTCTGTCTCTGTTCCTTGATTCTGGAAAAATAGTTTCACCGTGAGTACAATTGCAACGTGTAGCAAATTTCCTGCAGAAGGAAAAGCGAGCGAAAAAAAAAAGCAGAGAGTCAAACTTGAAGAGCCGTACTAACAGGTTCCAATAGTTTTGCGACGCCACATCCTTGTACTCCTCAATCCCCCAGCTCCTCGGGAAATTCTTCATCCCCAATTCCTGGCCTTGGTAAACGTACAACGTCCCTGTCTGTGTCACCTCGAGGATGGATAACATCTTCGCGGAGATCGCCCGCCATTCCTTGGAATCATTCCCGAAGCGAGACACCGAGCGAGCATGGTCATGGTTTTCAATGAAGACCCTACAGGACACAATCCACGACGCGGACAACACACACGCGCCACACGAACCGCACAAAATTGTCAGTCATTTGGTCATAAGTACGTCCCACTGTGACCATAATCGGCGAATCACCAATGACTCCACATAGAGCGCAAAGGGCTCATCGCTGCGCCTTGCCTTGCAGAGACCTCGCTCGTATGCATCCCCCTCGAAGTTCTTCGAAGACAGTGTAACAAGGGGCGAGCAAGCATGCCTCTCTCAAGGCAAACATTGATCGAACAGCATCGTTGGAGCTCGCCAGAGAATGCACACAGAGATGGACGTCAAGTCAGGAAGACGACTCCCGCATTCCAGAAACCTTCGTCTCGCCTGTATTGCTGCCATCGTCTGACCACATCTTTGAGGTCCGCTAGCGTCCACGCTTTCTTCACGAGGGGTGAGGAGTCCGGCGAATCCAGGTCCATAAGCTCAAAGTGAAACACCATGTTGAGCTCTCTGTTCTGTGGGAGTATGTACGCCGCAAGCGCGGAAGCGTCGTGAGTGAATGGCGTTTCACCAACGGTGATGAGGTCGTGGCCTGCATAACGCGTGGATCAGGTTCGGCTTCGTGCAACTTCACGAGGGAGATAAGATCAGATAACAACGTACGTGACAGTACTTCTTGGTGCATCTCTTTAATATATTCGTGGACGTGTGGGCTAACAGGTGGCGATGAGAAGCTGTGATATCCTCATCTTGAGGCAAAACGTGCTCGAGATTCTCACCCATTAGCGAAATACATGCTTGCGGGCTGGTAGTATTGGGTATCGTCCACTATTGGTGCATCAGGGAGACCTTCCGTCTTCGAGATGATGTTTATTACGTCCATCTAGACGACAGAGTCGTAATTATCAACCACAAGTCCTGTCTGAAAGCGATTCTGGAAAACAACGTACCCTGAATCCGTCACATCCTCTATCGATCCAGAATCGCATAAGGTCCCAAACAGCACCACGGACCACGGGATTGTCCCAATTCAGATCGGGCTGCTTGGTTACATACAAGTGGAGATAGTATTCCCCTGTCTTTTGGTCGAATTCCCATGCCGAACCTGCCAGACATCCACAGGATAGCTTTTCGGCTGAAGTGAACGTCCGATCCATGTAGAATACACGTACCCTGAAATACTGACTTCCAGTTATTTGGAGGAAGTTGCTTCCCATCGACATATTTCGGCGGACGCCAGATATACCAATCCCTCTTCGGATCATCTTTCGAAGACTTGGATTGGACGAACCAATCGTGCTATATCAGAAAGATACCATGCAGTGGGCGATAATCAGTTCACCGCTTCCAAACAAGAGAACCGAGCGCCCATATGCACCTCATCAGACGTGTGGTTAACAACTAGGTCCATCCTGTGCGGCAAAAAAAGGGACAAAACAACATTAGGGTGCAATACAAAAGGGCGAATGATGGATTGATTTGAATTGGATGAGGATCTCAGATGTGACGAGGGTTCAAGGGTTCACGTACATGAGTTTCATTCCACGATCGTGAGCGGCCTTGAGTAGATTATCCCAGTCGTCCAAAGTTCCATATCGCGGATCGATGTCGCGATAGTCCGAACTATGTGCGGTAGATGTAAACCCCCGAACACGACCGAGCGAGACGGGATATGATCAGTAACGAGTCGGGTTGAACCGGACAACGCACGAGCGCAGAGGAGCGAATGGCTACACGCACATGTCGTATCCCATGTCGGCTTGAGGGGAACGATAAATCGGGGATAACCAGATGACATCGACGCCGAGGTCTTTCAGATAATCCAGCTTTTCATTGATGCCGTTGAGATCTCCAATACCATCGCCATTGGCGTCGAGGAACGAAGAGGGGTATATCTGGTATACGACAGACGACTTCCACCATGCGCGGGGGTAAGGCGGTTCTTCAGTAGTCATTTTGCTGTGATTAGAGGTGAAGTGGAAGAAGGGCAACTGTGGGGAGGTAAACTCTACAGAAACTTTCCAGCCTCAAGGCAGGCTGAAGTATAGCACCGATAGATGATCATCTGATAGACACCTGCCAAAACCTAGGGCCGGCGTGCCGGTAGAGCGGATCTACTGCAGGACCACAAGACACAAAGTACAGTTGCGAGCCGAACAAAGGGTAGGTCGAAAGTCCATTTCGGTGGCCAGGAGGAAGAGAACTTGAACTGTGACATAAAAACCTTCCAGGATGGAACATGAACACTGAGGAAGTAAGACTCGACTGAATTATGGAACTGAGAACAACTGATCTTTGGAATGAAACCAAGTTTAGTTATAACAACGTGGAGACTGGACTGGAGAGATCGAACTCAACTTTTCTGAAAGCGCATTCTACATGTGTCGACAGTGATGCGACCTGAATGCACTGCCTCGAAACCTGGAGCACAGAGATGAGCAATCACCAAGTTTTGAGAGTTTTTCAGACAAGTTTGCCCGCTGAACGGTTATTCGGGACCCACTGCCTCATCCGACCCCCATGATGCCCAAATCAATCGGCTGAGTCGAAACGTTTGATACCTCCGGTTTATTTTCCACCTCCTTTGGCGGACACCACCGTCATCCGACAGCCACGCATGGTGCAGAGCAAGCATAATGGGGCGGAACACGTTGCATCGAGTGGCACGATTGACCTATGTGAAGTGGCACAACGACTCGGAGTCCCCGGTCTAGATAGCAAACATGAAGCACGCATGGTTCACGCAGCAACGTGCTGATACACTTCTGGTCTCAAGCGAAGGAAAAGTCCATGGCACAAATGGCGATGCGGCGATAAATGAACGGGACTAAGCCCGTGTGTCGTGGCGATGCCAGCTCAGGGCTGCCTTGCTGCCTTGCTTCTCCCAGCCGGGTATCAATCAATCCACGAGACAGAGAATGGCATTGCTAATTGTTCACATTACATGGGAGAACCAAAACGAAGCAGAAGACCTATAAATCCTCATCAAGTCCGGGGTCGACAGAACAATTCACCCCACAGAGAAAGTTCCACCCACAGCACAATAGCGACAGACCTTCACGTCTGCCTACTTGACACATCAAACCATTACTTCTCTCCTACCACAGTCGTCTACTACCGCCTCTCTACTCATGGCTCAAGTTTTGTCGATGGAAATCCCCACCATCACCATCAGACCTTGCGAACCTCAGCGCCGCTCCTCCCTCACACCCATCTGTACCGATTGTCCCCGACCCATCCCGAACTCTTACTGGGCGACTCCACAGCTGCTCGCGTGCGAGTACCCCTGGTCTCCCTACGAGATCTCTGGACACGGACAGAAGCTTGACAAACTCCTCGCAGCCGGAGTGCGTACTTTCATCGACCTCACTGAGGCCGGTGAATTGTCACCCTACGCCCCACACCTCCCCTCCGTCGCAGCCACACACGGCATCGACACATCTGAGATTGAGTACTATCAATTCCCGATTCAGGACCGGTCGCTCCCCGAGAGCACCGAGTTTGTCTTCCAGATCCTCGACGTCCTTCGCGACAACGAACGTCGCGGTCGTGTTAGCGCTGTCCACTGTCGTGGTGGGATTGGCAGAACAGGCATGGTCGTTGGCTGCTGGCTCGTCGAGTCCCGGTGTGCCAAGAGTGGCGAGGACGCGCTTCGCATCATCGCGACTCTCTGGAAGACCGTCGAAAAGTGCAAGCGCTACCCTCACAGCCCTGAAACCGGTCCTCAATTCGAGTTCGTGAAGAACTTTGGTCCTCCTCGGCTCGTCGTAGCCTAAGCTGGTCGAGACGTTCTTTCTGCTTCCGCCTTCCGGAATGTCCTTGCACATCCGTTCAAGTTGCCAATCGTGGCACGGGCGCAGATATGCCAACAATGCACATCAATGTAAACTTGCGTTGTCATCGGCTGGACAAGCATGCAACACTTCCCCCTCGGGGACATGTGGGCATTGCGGTTTATGTATCTCTATTATTCGGACAGTAAGGAGAACTATGAGTGTCACTCGAGTGTGACGAACTTTTGTATACCTGGTGATATGATACCCGCTTATTGAAGTGCATGATCAATGGAATACTAGCTGCTTACTCTTACTCGGACCTTCGCGCTTGGTATATACTCTTGGAATCAGATCGGGATGAACTTCAAGAATGTCGAGTCCCTCGCAGAAATACTAGCAGACATTGAACAGCGACCTCGCAGCCCAAACCACGAATTATGGACATAATCTCTTCGCACTGAAGTCATTGACATTTGGCTCGAAGACAAGATGCCCTCGTTATAAGACATAAAACTGCGGTAGACAATCATACAAACTGGTAGAGTTCGACGTCGTCTTCGACCTGGTAATCATTCCACTCCTCGTCCTCCTCGTCGGACGTAGGCGATAATCTTCTCATATAACAAATCGTACCATTCCATGCATCACATCGCAATTTTACGGACTTGAACTCCAGATCCACTCTAATTAGTCTCCCGAGATTTACCCGGCAAGTAGGGCCGCTTGCATCCACCCAAAACGTCTGAACGCTCCGATGCGTATCTGTACATCCACACTCGAAATACAATATGCCGCGTCCAAACCCATCATCCGAGTTTAGCACATGTGGACAATCTCTGGTGACCCACGCTTTTGAGAGAAGAGAGGGCTGAATTTTGAGACCGTGATCGTTCCGAATCCGGGAGCTGGAGAGAGTGTGAAATCGACAGCGTTGTAATGTGTTTCGTAAACTGAGGGATTCTTCGATCGTCAAATAATAGCTCATGGTTCGTATTTCCGTGACCTTCTTCTAGGAGATGTTGGTGACCACGTCTGCACGAAGCTTACACTCAGGTGGACGAAATACCTTGCATATGCCTTCGTGTGTCATGTGTAACATCCCGTCGTGCCAGTCGTAGTAGCATCGCGATGATAATCGTCTTTAAAGGGAAGGGGAAACGCTTGTAGAAGAAAGTCGGGATCCCCACGAGGATAGACCTGTGCATTATTGCTCATGGAGAAGAGAATGTGCGTGTCTGTGAAAATGAAGCATGTAGAATACCAGTTGTAACTATTGTGAGTGAAGCGCTTGATTTCTTCAGGATCCAGTGCAGATGTAAACGATGGAAGTCGATACATCTTCGCCGTTATTACATCGAACACGACATATACATAGTCAGTACCAACGTTGCATCCCGTCATGTGGACATAATGTGGACTGGTGGTGATCGTAGAGATTTCATCCTGTCCCGGAAATGATATCGGGGTCGTGGACTGTGGTGACAGTGAAGAACCGTAGTGCCCAACAACCTCTAGTAAGACCCTATCATTATATCACTCGAGTCAATTCGAGTCAGTAGTGCAATCGTCTGGGTGGACACGTACAGCGAAGAACCAGTATTTTCTCCCTTGATGAGAATGTATGTGATAGGATGTCCAGTCAGAGTCACCGTGTCAGCACATGAAAATACACGGAAGCATTCCTCGGGGTCGTTCAGCGTAAACAAAACGCCCGTCCGTGAGGTGTCTAAATCAACCTCTAAGCAGCTGGTTAAAATGAACCACGAATCCCATCGGGAGACATTCCACCAATGCGCACCGTCAATTCTTGGAATTATCCGATGAGGAGAAGGAAGGTTCTAGGTTTGCGGATTCGACTAGGACACGCTCCAAGCACTCTAGCGCCTGTTTGTCACCAGGGTGCGCGAATGATCCTGAATGCCGTGGCAGAGTGGCACCCTTGTATACCAAGGGTCGGTAGGTCACTGCACAGTGTCTTAGAGACCTGAATCGATTGATGCGAAATTGGTGTTAGCGAGGAATCCTCTCGACCATACCCGTCGAAGACGAATGATATCAGTGACTCGAGAAAGGATAAAATCCATAGCAGAATATCTTCTGGGAGGTCTGTGAGTCTTTTCTTCCTTGAAGTGAGGTACATTCTGACAAGACATTGACTCAGTTCAGTCAATGCGAGATGCAGTCTGGTCTTCCTCGGGAAATGTTCTAGAGTAGACCTGAGGTAAGTACTAGTGAGATCAGTCCAACTCTGGACTTTCTATGAGATGCGCCACTCGTGAAGCAAGTCACTGACGTAATATTTCTCCTTCACAAACATATCTTTACTCGATGTTTTCGGTATGTGGAGTGTTTTTCACCTCCATGTTACACTGGAACAGGTTTCTGATCCGTGACTCCACTTCCTGCTGATTTTTTTTTCTAGTCTTCTTGTCCTCTCATAAGATAGCTTAAACCGTCCAAAGTTCTGAATCGTCTGGATTTCCATTTCTTTTTTCAGCATGCTTGATTTGATTCTGTTATCAGGAATAGTGATTGAAAAGTCGCAACCCTACAGAGCCCGGAAGTATCGAGGACTCGACTCAGCTGGTGGCGCAAAGGGTTTGAAAACTGCAAACACTCAAAGCAGACGAATGTTGCACGCGGAACATGGACATGCGCGGACTGAAGTATGAACGTATATGGGAAAGGAAAATACATGCGTCGGAGACGTAATGAGTAAAAACCTCGTCGGACATTTGCACTGTTAAGCAGCAGACATACGATTTTCGTGGCGAGCGATCACGCCGAGGCATTGGCAAATGCACACTTCTTAAGGGTCAAAGTATGGATTCTACAAGTGGTCGCATGAGAAATTACTTGCCTCGTGTCTATGGTGTGATTGCTAACAATCAAGACATGGTCGATGCGCCTCTGCAAGTATCTTGCCGTTCGAGACGGAATGATATCTAGCACGTTTTGACATTCAGTGTAAAATCGGTAAAGAATAGCCACGCGCCGTGGGTATACTGACACTGTCATCGTGTGTGGATTGGGAGGGGAGTTCAGAGTTCCGACAACTCAGAACGAATCAAACAGAAGTAGTAGATTAAAAAGTCCATGGTTGACGGCGTCTGTCTTCCGGGAGAATCGTGAGGATCCACTTACGACGTCGGTAAATTGACAGGATGACAGCCGTGGACATTAGGCTCCTCGTAGAATTGGGACATTCCTATGGATTTTAATTGATTTGTATACTGTACCTCGATTGTAGAAGCCAATAATGCTGTGTCAGCCAATTAGTAGGTGGTCCGGAGGTAGGTCAGGAAGAGAAACCGAATTCTCGATGTGCTAAATCACAAGGAACATTGATGTATCTAAGCTTTCCATACGAATAGTTTATGAAGTGTATATCAATGTTGGCGTCGAGGATGGCCTGATCATGACCCGCTAATCTCGACATGTTCGAAGACTTCTGAATTGATATCATGATTGAGTCACCAGCAGTGAACACTATGTAGTCACCCCTACGGATTTCAACGTAACAATAGTTCGCTAAAGATAGAGAAACCTGTCACCGGCTGACATACATTGACAGGTGGATTTGGAGATTGAACGTATTTTGGCACGGAGGTAACCCAATGATATACTTGTGGTTGTGGCGTGAACCACTTTCCTCGTAACTGCTCACTGTATCCCACACCGCACTGTGGTCTGAGAGGTTTTCGATGGGTTCTTCGCCATTGAGCGATGAGGAAATATCAGCTCTACTCCAGGCAAGCCAGCAACTTCTCACGAGTCGTTATGTTACCAGTGAGCAAGCTTCAAACTCCAAAGTGATGTGCCGAGGATGGAACACTGAGCGCTACACCAGTGTCTGCGATCTGTCTTTCGGTATACGATGTTGTGGTCAACTTGGATAGAGAGGTGCGCAGAATCACAAGAATGTGGGTTCTATTAGCTAGACTTACACTATCATGGTAGGTCAAGTACGTTTGGAAGTACGTGTAACTGCATTTCTGACAGGCAATTTCCAACGACGATCTGCAACCATTTCTTATGTCTATAAAGCGGAATGGTCTATTTCCAAGATCTTCTTTCTCTTCGGGCGGTACTACGGCTTAATCTATAATATGTAAGTACACGTCTAAAGCTCTTTTTTATCATCGTTAATAGTTTCGTCTCGTTTACTGTTCTCTAGCATCGGTTTTGCAGGTACGTTTTCCATCCCTCATGTGTGTTGTTGCTCGTGTAGCCTGTTTCTTTCCTAGTCAGCATCAGGACGGATCTCTCCTTGGGAGTATGTGCAGGATTTACATGTTATGGCAGTTGTGTCGCTAATGTTCGTTGCATAGGTGTATGTTTCCTGTTCGCGGACTTCTCCCGAGTCTAACCAGTACATTTGATCCCACTTCACCTCAGTTGCAAAGTCTGGTTATGGTACGATATATTGTAAGTTCACACATGTTTAAAATTCATAAACTAGACATCGTTTGCAGAGGCGGGGCAATGTTGTTCGGTCCATTTGTCAATGTGATCCTCACTATGCGCTTATACGCGGTTTATCAAAACCGGAACGGTAGGACCAGCCTACGTCTCAGGTCGCCTCTGTTAACTTGAAACTCTCAAATCCAGTGATGATGATGTTGATCTTTCTGATCATTTGTACGTATGTCCTATTCCACATTCGGTAGCAGAAGACTAAATCGTTTTGGTGGAAGGTGAATCTGCGGTTAGTTGAATCATAAACACACTCAATATCTCTTTCTGCTTATGAAAATACTCCTTCCCAGCTGGAAGTTTATAGCTGTGTCCACACGGGCTTCCAAACAACCAGGAATGTGATGGTGATACCCGAATCCGCCGGCATTCTTCTTCCTGGGTGCATTACCCAGATAGACCTCCACATTACACTGTTTGCGTGGTAAGTGTACAAGATGATTTCTTACATTTGGTGTGTTCATTTATACAACCCTTGTTCTATTTATCAGGATTCCCTGCATGATAGTCGCTAGTGAGCGTGTGTTTCCTACTGCCTGGCCAATTGTCCCATAATACTTGGACAGCAGTATTCTTCACTATGACCATAGTCAAGGCAAAATCCGAGGGGTGGACTACTCCTCGTAAACTGCGGGACCTTAGCCGCATATCTCCACTCATCGTAGTTATTATACGAGATGGTGCATTATTTTATTGCATGTAAGTTGTTGTGAACTTTCTTTCAGTTCCTTTGGTGTCGACCACTTCCTGTTTTGCTAGGATAATTGGTGTGTTCAGTGTGGGGTATTCAAGATGGTGTCCATAGCTGACGATCGTTCCCCCGAATCCAGTGGTCATGGTCATCAGCTCCGTTCTCAGTGTAGGGTCCGCTAACGCCGCAGCAGGAATACCCCAGCCGTATGTACTCGTTTATCATAATTCGTTTGACAAAATACTCAACTCATTTCTACCAACGACTAACTAGATGGACCGTCGTCGTATATTCATTGACCGTACGTGAACTACGACACACTTTGCGTCTTTGATCACATCTGGTAGACAGGCATCACGGTTGGTCCTGAACTTGCGTGAGGAAGCGAACCGCCAACGTCATGGTGACGCCGCGTCATTGACCCTCGAACCAATAATTTTTGCGCCGAATGCTGTCAATCGTACTGAGGTTGTTGAGCGTCCAAATACTAGATTCGGAGATAACGAAGGTAGCTTGGATATCGCCCGGTATAGTGGTGTTGTGGAGGAGCCACTCACCTCAATAACTGTTGCGATGAACCGTGTGGGTAACAAGGATATCGAGATTTCCCCGTGACATCGATAACGAGGGACGTTCGAGTCAGGTCCCGAACATTGATTTATGTTACCTCAATCCCTCGTTTAATGATGTAATATGATCATGTTTGACAGGCCAGCGTACTGGTTCCAGTTGAACGGGGACCAATCCTGAAGTATAAAATCTCAAATCTGACATCGTGTGTCACCAACTGCGTACCTAGTCAAAGCAGAATTTACAGTTCGTCGCTTTCCACTTCCCTACAGAATTTGGAGCGACGTTGTATGTAGGATCCTGTACCACTCACGATGAGTAACATCACGCGAAAAAAGCAATCAGCAAGGCAGAAAGTTTCACGCACGACCATACTTAGAATACCGTTATGATCAGCGACTAGTAACATAGATCGGGTGTAATGAGCATCGTACATACTATACATTCATGATCTAGATGATTCTTTTTATACGTCGTCAGAGAACGAACGCCGAAAATCAACAAGTAGGGATGCTTTCTTCCTCTTGAGGATACTATCTAAACTTCTAGCAGCATGCGGGCGGAAGATCTACAGACCAGACAGGCGTGAAACCGACAACGTAACCTACAACAAGTGTACGGAGGATCCCTACTTCAACTCTAATGATGCTGGTGTTTGTGGAATGCAGCGAACGCAGCCTTTGCATCATCAAGTAAGGTACGCAAAAGCATCCTGTCGAGATCCGCGAGGTCGTCTGCATCTTCATCTAGGTGTGAAGTTGACCTGTCACATATTTGGAGGGTAACCTTTTCTCTCCACACCTCCCACACATGAGTATCATTCGGGAGGAATGAGCGCAGGACCTTTTGGATAGCTTCTTCGCGAGGGTTATCAACTGCATCGAAAAGCAGGAAGGCAAGAAATGTGACCATAGTAACCCTAGTTCCAGCAAGAAACTTGAGAATTTTATGATCTCGGAGTTTGGAAAAGAGTATTTGAGCTTGAGTTCTTTCCTTCTTAAACGAAGCGAGATAAAAACTGTATGTCCATGAGACCATCAGGGAGACGATGAACATGACTTGACCGAATACAGTGCCTTGAGGGATAAGGAGGAGCTGGGCCAAGCATTCGATGGCGAAGAAAACTGAGCCGATGGTGATAGCGATGAAGTGAAGTGAGAACGGCGTTTTCCCAAGCTCCAGTGTGAAGTATCCTTCTGTGATGAGACTAATCGCTTCTCCACGACCTTTGAGGACTACCACCCTATTCTCCTTGGGGTTAGGAAGGAAAAATCCGGAAAGGAGGGGAGCTCTGCGAACTGCTTTATCGGTCTCTTGGGACAGCGTGAGCTTCCCACTGCCAATGACAATACTGACGAATCCTGTGGTGAAGATACCAATTGCAATCACAGATGTCATGTAGTAATCGCCCACCAGAGCGCACATGAGGCAGCATCCAAGACTGGTCAAAATGGGGAAGATGGCGTAGATGATTTGGACGAAGGGCAGGGGTGGAACAGCAAAATCGTAGTTGACTTCTCCAAGCTGTACGAGCGCGATTTCCATCGGCACGGTCCTCCTCCCCATTATGTCTACAACGGTTTCTCCGGAATCCCTGCACCACTCTGTCACAAGATACCCCAAATGGCCTGTTTGCACCTCCATCAAGGAGGACACATCCAGGTACTTTGGCCCTGTCATGCCATCGAAACCAAATGTGACGGCCGGCGGTTCAGGCTTACGAAATGCCTGGGACGGGCCTCCCGAGGTTGCGAGCTTGAAAAGATGTCTTGCAACGTCAAAACTGCCCGGGGTGTTATACCACCGAAGCCAATAGCTACCGCGGTAAAGGGGGAGCAAACCCATGGCCGATATGACCTCCGCGCCGCCCACGAGTCCAACGAATTCCAACGCATTGAGAGCAAACTTGGAGTGTAAGAAGGGGTTTTGTAGGAGAGACATAGGTAGTAGCATATGCGTTGATCGAGCATCCTTGGCAGCGATCTAAAAGCATCGCGAATACCCCTCATGCTTCACGCATGTTCATACCTCCGCTTCGCCACATGAGAATCTGGCTGCCAGTTTGCACCCTCAGCCTATTGGATCGCTCGAGAATGAACCCGGCTACGTCGGACTCCTATGATAATTTTTGGTCACAAGGGGGACCGCATGACCTGCCAGTATCTCCGAGTCGCTGGCGCCAATCAAGGGAAGAATCTTGAGAGAGAACAAGTTGTTGAGGACCTGTCTCCGTAATGATTAACGACACTCCCGGCAGTCTGACTTTTACCGAAGTATTGAGACCCAACTCCCACGACAACAATGATCATCTGATGCCAGTGAATTTTCTGGCGGTCAACAATCTAAACATGACCATTGACGACAACGTACCACAGTTTGGAAAGACAGTCAATACACTTATCTCCAGTCGGAAGATCGTGTCCAAAAGTCACATAGACATATATTGTCATTAGCCTCATTTTTTGCCCAAGTGCAACGCGGACTAGACCTACAGAGGCTCTCATGTAACTCTTGATGTAAGTTGGCTGACAACCCAAGGTATGTATACGATCCCTATCTTAAAAAGTTGTAGGAAGCATCGTAGAATGTCACGTATCATCGGTTCGTCACACTTCACTATTCGTACTGGAGACACCAGGTCCAGTGCTCTCGACGTGCTCGAGCGATTTCTATCCCACTTATCACTCCAGGCAATGTCTCGGGACACGATCGCATCCTTATCAAATACGGTCGACTGGCCGGAGGGTATCATAATATAGTATACAGATGACTCACCTACAAGTCCGGTTCAAAGTGCAGCGCTTCAGTCTTCCAAACAGATGGTGCGCCGACCGTGTTCACTCCAAATACTGTTCACTGAAATTCTAGAATATGTAGATATGTTATACAAAGTCTACATGAGGACTGCAGAAGCCTTTGTTACGAGAAACTCGGCAGTCTCATGTAAAACGATACAAGGATACAAGTGACCAGGTGTCGGTCAACAATGCTTGGAATACTCACTGAATGCCGCCTTCGAATCGGTAAGTAGAATCCCCAAGAGCTTCTTTTCATCATCCAAGAGGTTCTTAACATCTTCATCCACTTCCAGATATGATGCGGACCTGTCAGATAGTATCTGCGAAGTCACTTTTTCTTTCCACATCTGCCACACGCGCGTATCGTTTGGTAGAAATGTGTGCAAGATCTTCTTGATTGCGTCTGGCGATGGATTACGAGTCCCTTGGAATGCAAGAATGGTAGCAAGAACTGTCATAGTTGTCCTCGTCCCCACGCGGAATTTGCGTATTCGAGGTTGTTTAAGCTTCTTGAACAGTAAGTCTGCCTGGAGCCTCTCCTTCCGAAACGACGATAAGTAGAAGCTGTACGTCCAAGATACGACGAGGGAAGCAATGAACATGATCTGGCCGAACAACGTTCCCTGGGGAATGAGAACAAGCTGTACCAGGCATTCGACGAGGAAGAGGAAGGCGCAAGCAATGATGAAATGCTGTGAGGTACGGCCCAGCTTTAAGTCGAACTTCGCCTTCGTGATTGCATTGATGGCGGTCTCAGAACCCTTGACAATCACCATTGTGTCCTCCGAGTCCCAGTTATCAGGAACGAGTAACCCGTCACCTGGCGGAGCTCCGGGAGCTGGTTTAGGTGCGGAGGTCAGAGTCAGCTTCCCATCGCCAACAACCACGCTCATGAGCCCCATTGTGACGATCCCGATGGCAATCACGGAAGACATGTAGTAATCGCCGGACAAAGCACACACGACACAGGTTCCAACGCTGGTCGTTATAGGGATGATGGCAGATACGGAATAAATGAGAGAAAACTGTCGAACGGCGTATTTCTCGTCAACGTCGTCAAGTTCCATGAGCGCAATGTGAGCGGGTATGGTCGTCCTCCCTTCGATGATAGTTTCCTCCGTGATCTCCTTACACCTCTCCATCACCAGATACCCAAGATGACCCGTTTGCATTTCCGTTCCAGAGATTGCAGCGACATACTTTGGTCCTTTCTCCCCATCGAACCCGAAGAAGATGGCTGGTGTCACCTTCCTCTTAGAAAATGCTTGTCGCATGGTAGACGAATTACTTGCGAGATTACCGAGGTGCCTTGCGAGGTCAAAACTACCTGGGGCGTTGTACCATCCAAGCCATCGCTTGCCTTGGTAAAGAGGTAGCAAGCCTATGGCTGAGATGACCTCGGCGCTGCCTATCATCCCTACGAATTCCAACGCATTGAGAGCAAAGTGGGATTGGGCGAGGGGGTCGGGGAGGGGAGGCATCTCTGGTACGTATGTGGGTGGTACATGCTTCGTCGCCTCATGTATATGTGTGCACAGGTACCCCGCTAGCGCCCTCCCACTCTGTAGCCATGTGAAGGAACTTGCCAAGCACAGAGTCCTAGGGTTCGATGCGCAGTGAGTTCCCGTGGTTCTGTGAATTTGCTGTTAATTGCATGGTTCCAAATGCTACCAAGCCAAACCTCCTGGATTCATTGCGAGTTGGGCGCTGATTGCCGTCTCAATGTTTTGAAACTCTTTCGTAAGAGACATACTAGTTCTGGGCAGTGGCGCTGTATCTCGCTATATCCGATACAGCTGTTGAATTGTCTGATGCAATAGCTCTTGAGTACACAGAAGGTGAGGAAAGGGGGATATTGATGGCTTCACTCGATCCAAGGGCCTGGAAGGACCAGATATCCTGCGTACGTTTTTGTTTGTCATTCGTAATACGCCATCGTGGTGGATGATACTGTATCATCGGAGTTATCTTCTTCAAAGGAAGTCTCATCATCACGAGAATCTTTGATGACAAGAACGTGGGTGTAACGAGGCACTTTCGCAATGCCGTGTACTCGTATCACCATCCGTGAAACGCTCGAGTCCCGAGGTTCCTATCATTTCCATCTCACGTTACAGTAGTAAGATGTACGTACGAGAATCTGAAAAATTCAGCACGCAAATGAGAATAGGGCATGATACTACACCTTCTCGAAAAGAAAGTATCGTGGAGAGCCAGAGTTGCTCAGGAAGTCGCTAATTGGATAGCCGTCAATCTCTGCAAACGTCCTATTAGTAATAGTATTCTGTTTCCGAGTTACAATGAGTACCTGACTTGACTTGACTCGACGTTGACAGCTGATGAACGTCAAACATTCATGTCAGCGCACTGGGACTCGTCTTAGTCGTTCAGATAGTTTTGCGAGTAAGAACACAGCCACGCAGTGTCCACGAGACAGGACCTCAACTGCTAGACAACACACAAAGTGACACATCATGCGCAGCTACTCCGCCTCCTTCTCGTCCTCATCCTCCTTCTAATGGTGTACGAACTACGTGAACAACCATGGTTTGGTTTATACTTATCTTACCAGCTCATATCCACTACATTTTTTAGACTTCCATATTGGTTTATAGTCTCATACCCCCAATCATGGCGACCACGCGAGTCGTGGTCCCTCAAACGTGGTGTCCTCGTAAAAATATTTCGACATATCTCTCTTATCACTCAGAGGTGCGTTGTTTGTGTTTCTCCACGTTCAAATCTGCCCATCGTTGACGCCCCCCGTCTCTTGATAGAACAGGCCCACTTGTCCGTCTCCCGGACCACAACGCAATCACCGCAGGTCCAGGTGTTAAAGCCGTCTGGGTCCCGCCAGTCCCTCATCTCATTACCGGTGCCCTCCACATATTCTCTAAAGCCGCAAACGTGTCGCCCATATCCATTCCTGGATACTTTGTCGATAGACCCGGTGATCCCAACGTTCCCTCGTCTCGAACCCTGCCTCGCCCACAACCTGGTAAAAAAATCCTATACCGACTACATGGCGGCTCCTACGTCCAACTGTCAGCACACCCACGCGACCCAACTGCCAACATCGCTCGAGGCATCCTTCGTCACGCACCAAGCATCTCCACCTCTTTCGGGATCGAATACCGACTCTCAAGCGCCGCACCCGTGGTCTCCGAACCTGCGAATACCTTCCCTGCAGCGCTATTAGACGCGTTAGCCGGCTACGTTTATCTCGTGGACAAACTTGGCTATCGACCAGAAGATGTGGTGGTATCAGGCGACTCTGCAGGGGGTAATCTCGCACTGGCGCTCTTGAGATATTTAAGAGATCATGCAAACGACCCTTCGCTAAAACTTCCCCCGTTGCCCGGGGCGCTGTTGCTCCTCTCACCTTGGGTTGACCTTGGCACCTCACATATAGGTCCACTCAGTTCCCTCTGTTCATCGCGTTTTGTGGACTATCTCAACGCTAGTCGACCCCCAAGTACGCCGCGCCGCCCTATATACTCGTATCCAAGGATTGCGTTCCTCGGACCGTTCGGATTGGGTTTGGCAGACCAAAGTCCTTATATCTCTCCTGCCTCTTTACACCCCTGGGTAGACGCTCGTTTCGATGGATTCCCGAGGACGCTTGTATGTGCAGGTGGCGCGGAACCGATGTTGGACAGCATCAGGTCCCTGGTTTGGAAGATGGAGAGAGATATGGGGAAAGATGCGGTGGAGTACTACGAGGCGAAAGACGCGGTACACGATTACTTGTTATTCCCGTGGTTTCAACCTGAAGGCGTGGAGACGTTTAAGAAGGTAGGAGAATGGATTGAAGGGTTATAGTGAGCGAGTGATATGGTCGGGGTATTTGTGGAATTTTATACTGTCGAGGATGCTGACACGCGGGGTAGGTCTGTCCCACTCACAACTTCGTCGATTCTTCGCTTACGGTTCCGTACTGTGCATGCATCACTCAGCTTGCAAGGTATTGCGAAACTTCAAGCTTGTCCTTCTAACGAGCGATGCGCCTGCTTAATGTCTTATTATCATATGGAGATTGAACTCTCCAAGTTCAAACGAGTCTTTAAGTTGACATTCCTATCCTCACCTCTTGAGATCACTTTCAGAGGACTCGGGCGTCTGGAATACCAAGGTCTTCCTATGGACGAGAAGATAGATATCTACGATTTTCGGTGATTCTGTGGCAGATGTTACGCTACTAGGCTGGGATATTGGTATAGTCACCAGTATTTCATTCAGTGTGTGGACCTGATGATCACCGCCATGAGACTTGAAAACATGAGACTTCTGTCAATAGTATCCTTAAAAACCTAGTCAATAGCTAGCATAAGCCTTCGTTCAAGAGACGCATTAAACTTTGCGACGATGCCTATATTAGTCCCTTTTCCGAAGGAGCGACATCAGGGGCAATACTGATTGTATTCGGATGCACGCATTTCATCGTCTGCTCGGTCACCAGCGCTCATCGATCATCGTCAAAACTGCTGCGATCGGTCACGAATCATGACTGATATCGTCTGGAGACCTAGCGCTGACCAACCCAAACCGCCACTCCTACCAGGCGAAGTCTACCGACCCGATATCCTCGCGGTGATCGAGGATACCATCGATCAGCTGGAACCCCAGCTGAGAGATCTAAGTGATAAGATACATGGTAAGGAATTAGACGAACCCATCCGTTGTTTTTCCAGTTTCACACCATTAAATTATTATTGATCGTCCCCAGCTCACCCCGAGTTGATGTTCGAAGAACGGTACGTACGTACGCCGTGGTTTGTAACCTGTCAATGATCAAACCATGCGCTTATAATAACAAACAACGCTACGTTGTGCTGACATTTCACGGCGTCATTGTCACAGTTATGCGCATGACGTGTATTCGGAATTCATGGCTGGAAAGGGGTTTGTGGTGCAGAAGCACTACTTGCTCGAGACGGCCTGGGTTGCCACTTACACCCACGGTCAAGGTGGTCGCGTCCTTGGCGTGAACTCCGAGATGGACGCGTTACCTGGAATCGGGCATGCTTGCGGTCACAACCTGATCGGGATCGCCGGCGTGGCTGTCGCTTGCGCCGCCAAAGCCGCCATGGAGAAACTCAACATCGACGGGAAAGTCATCCTCCTCGGGACACCTGGTGGGCCTTTTCATTTCGATCACATCGTCGTCCTTGTGTGCAGTGTCAATGACCATGACTTTTGTTGATGTAGCTGAGGAAGGCGGGTTTGGCAAGGTCCGGTTATGGGACGGGGGGGCCTACGAGGAGATGGATGTGTGTCTCATGTATGGCGCTCTCTCTGATCGACCCAACGTCCTTGTTTTTTTTTTTTTTTTTTCGCTGACATGGACTGTCTGATAGGTGTCATCCGGCCCCGGGTCCGCCTTATTCTGTCAGTCTGAGCGGTTCGTTGGCCATGATACGTCGTCAGATCGACTACTCGGGTCACACCGCCCATGCGGGCCTAAGTCCCTGGGAAGGACACAACGCCCTCGACGCCGCCGTTCTAGCATATACAAACGTGGGGCTCTTGAGACAGCAAATCAAACCGACCCATCGCGTGCACGGCGTGTTCGCAGGCAAAGATTGGGCGCCAAACAGTTCGTAACGGTTTCGTTGATCATGATATATTCTGAACGAGCACTGATCATGATGCATGCTGGTTCGTTCAGTCATTCCTGACAATGCCACCATGCGGTAAGTCCTCGCACTGGTTAGTACTCGGCGGGGGAGGGGCCGTTTTGACGACGCTGGGGAATTTATAAGGTGGTTCGTTCGCGCACCAACGACCAAGGAGGTGTTTGGGACTGCAGACCGAGTTAAAGCGTGTTTCGAGGCTGCTGCTACGGCCACCGGAACTACGATGACGATCAGCAACGAATCCGTTGGTAACGAGCTTGTGCAGAACAAAGTGCTCAGCGATGAAATCGCTGATGTTGTCAGGAAGCGGTATGGTGGTATCGACTATGAGTGGGGTATCTCAAACGCGTCGACGGATTTTGGGAACATTACATATCGTGCGCGTGTTTTCGTTCTCTCTGTCTTGGATATTGATGTTTACTTCATCTAGTGATGCCTGCTCTTCATCCTGGATTCTGTATGTATCTCCATTACCTTGATGAACCGTTCTCATCATCTTTCGATCAGCCATTCCCACCGTGCCCGGCGGTGGAAACCACACTCAAGAGTTCGCAGCAGCGGCTGCAACAGACATTGCTCACGAGGCCTGCTACAACGTATCAAAGGCGCTCGCACATGTGGGGATGAGGGTACTGACAGACAGGGATTTCCTGAACAAGGTAACATTCAACGCCTGCTCATCCAAGTCTGCCATCCAAGTCCTAACGTGATTAATTAACGTAGGTGAAGGCTGTTTTCGAAGAGGATAAGAGGGCTCGACAGTGAAAAAAAGGGTTAGTGACTGCGGCAGGCGGAGATTCAGACTGAAGCGAAACGGTGAAAACTTGAAAGCGTATACGCAACCATGTATAATACGAGTCTACCTCGACGTAGAATGTGACGAGCAGAAATGGAGCACACACATGGCAGTAGTCTTTCCGGGTACCTGAAGGACCCCAAGTCGAAGTCGACGACTCGGCGGTTTTCAGTGTCTCCCTCACGACTACAGGCAATGGTCGCGGGGAATGTCAGCCTGTTAGGAACTGAGAAAGACCGTCAGGGAACTTCATGGCGATGTCACCGCGTGTATAGAAAGTTTTCGGAACATGGTGTAGAGGGAAATGCACGCCGATAATTTGTTTTTCTGGTTGTTCCGAACCTTGCGCTCGGTGGAACGGAATGGATTCAGTGACTGGTTGCTCGTCCTCGTGAATATCTCGATCGTTTTGTCCAACTTTACATCTCAGTTCACGCGTTTGTGGTGCTCGATTCGGTTCATTTTGCCTTGCTGGCACTGCGACGTTCAAGGTGCTGCATGCCCGTTCCATGCACAGCACAGGCGTATGGTGGCAACGCCCTCCACCGTGCATAGCACACCGGGTCCTACAAAAAAAGTAGCGTCGCCGCCTTCCCTTCTCTCCATATTCCCTAACGCTCTCTCTATCGCCTCGGGCTGGACTTGCGATAGAAGCTTCTTTGCATTACGTCTCTACCAACCGTTCTTCCTCCACTTGGCATTACCCTCAGTCTGCTACTAATCCTGAAATTAATCCCTCAGTAATAGTAATACTCGTCGTCACACTCGAGCTCTCACTGTCAACTTGGCATGGGTCTCATCCAATCCCTTCTCGCAACCTGCACCCATCTCTGGGACGCCAACGACACCCACGTGAGTCTCGGATCTGGGCGCACCGCGCCTCAAGGTTCCCGTGGTACCCCACACATATCAAGCCGCCAACGACGCAGTCGAAAGATCCTCTTTTACGATAAACACAAGCCATATTACGCGTTTACGAATTTCTCTCCGCATGAGGTGGTGTATAAAGGGAAGACGTATCCGACGAGCGAACATCTCTTTCAGGCGTTCAAGGTGAGTTTGACCTGTGATCGTGTATCTGGTGGGACGAATATGAACGACTGTGCACGCTGATATACGACGTGGTAGTTCCTAGACGCTCACCCCGACGTCGCCGAGCACATTCGTACGATCAGTCCCAAACCCATGGTCGCATTCGACGAAGCACACCGTCACAAATCCAAAGTCAGAAACGACTGGGGCAAAGTCCACGTCAGCAAGGTGTGTCTCACCCCTCCCCGTCCCCGCCCCGACACACGCACACACACACACAGACCCCATCGAACGAGAGAGGTACTGACACGATCAGGGTAGATGGAAACGGCTCTACGACTCAAGTTCACTCAACATCACTATCTGAGAAAGATGTTGCTCGACACGGGTGACGCCGAACTTGTCGAGGTGCGTTTTCCCCCCCATCTTGTGTGTGTGTCTGCCTGTCTTTCCTCACGAACGAGTGGAACGAAATGGCAGGATTCACCGAGAGATTGGTTTTGGGGTATAGGTGCGGATGGAACGGGAAGTAACGAACTTGGAAAGGCGCTCATGCGTTTGAGAGAAGCCCTCCGACAAGAAGGCCCCATCGCGCATCCATATCCACAGTCGAAACCCATCTCAGGATCCCATCCCTTCTGCGAGGTCAGTTCCTCCCATATGCTCATACACACGACTACAGAGAGACGCGTTACTGACGGTGTTACGTGGACCAAATTGGTGGGGGGAACAGTTTTGTCACTCGAGACCGACGTACTTGAATTCGAAATATTGCAGTCGGACGTGTTCAGAAGACGCTGCTACGTTGTGTAAGGTGAGCCTGTGTCTGTGCCTGTGCCTGAGACTGAGCTGTTCTCAATGATGCGGGCGTGATGTTTGATGTTTGATGATGTATGACTGACGTGCCGCCTTTTTGGGGATGTAGTATTGTCGGACGAAGCCGATGGCGAAAGGGAGGGGAATGTATTGTTCGAAGACGTGTGTGGACAGGGCGCGTGGGATGTGATGCATTGATATTGGTGTTACTGGTTACGTTCGCTCGTGGTATGCACTGTATGGAGATCTTGTCTTGTCATGGATAATATGCGTTATTTGCGTTGCTGATCGAGAGTGTGTCTATTTACTTCTGCGACGGTATGAATAACGATGCCAGCTCTTGGTTCGTCTCTGGTCAAGTCAGGGCTTCATACCGCACGAACAACGAATCGCGACAACGATGCATTACCATGCCAGTGAAAAAAAGTCATCCACGTCACGCGCAGAAATACTAGCCGTCCACGGTCGCGTTATGACGGCAAAGCTCATCTCCGCAACGATCCAACGCCCGAAGGGTTCAGATTCATAAATAAAAAAAACCAGTCAATACATCAAAAAGAAAACAAAAACCAATCAGTACACGCCAGGAACCATCCGATACTTCACATTCACAGTATACGCCTCCCACTGCGTTTTAAACGTCTCCTGCAACACCTCTTCCTCCTTCCCGATCCGTCGTACCGCACCCAACGTCCCGATAATCGCACCCGCCAATGCGATCCACACGGCGGGTTTTAACGCGCCCATCGACGTGTCACCCAAAGTTGAACTCCAACGCAGTGCGCCCAGGCCGAGGGCAGTGTGAGTGTCGACATGGACCAGCAACACGCCGAGGGTGCACATCGCGAGCCCTGCGTATCCTGGATGTCGCACGAACGCGTAGGGTCCGTTTGTGATGAGCGCGTGACCGGGACGTGGGTATGGTCGTGAGCGGGCGCAGTAAAAGCGCCCGAGGGTGCGCTGGGCGGTGCGACGCAGGAGAGCGCCTGTGATGGCGAGGGTGGTGCCTGCAATGAGGGGAAGGTGATCGTGAAGGGCGGTAACATATGGGCATGGGCATGGGAGGTCAGAAAACGAGGTAGGGATAGCTTTGGGGAGAGGGAGAGGGACGTAGGTGGATAATTCAGAGAGGGTTGTTGCCCAGTAGATGCCCTACAACGAGGCATTAAACACACGAGGTCGGAGAGCGAGAGTGGATGGAAGTAGATGAGAGACGGACCTTTGTAAGCGCTGAGACAATGAAGTGAGCAGAAGAACTTATCGCCTTGTTCTCCTCTCTTGTGTCGTATTCACCTGGAGGCGTCATGGAGAGATGGAAGGCGAGCGCAGCTGCGAGGATGAAAGGAGCGCGGATGGGGGAGTAGGAAGAGGACATTATGGTTTGCTCTTGGGTGTCGTTTGCTGTGAGGTTTCGTCCATCATATACTGATTCGTTGGCTGTGCGCTCCAGGACGACCAAGCTATTCGGTGTCATATATAACCCGACACGTGCTTGTTTCAGAGCCGGTAATGAAATAGCCCCTGTTTCGAATTTCATGAATCTCTCGCAGTCGAAAAAGACGTTATGATCTCTATCGGTTGTCTTAATCTGAAGTCATATATGGACAATGGAGTGATGAAAGAACCACCTAACTCATCATTGCTTACAGTCTGTGTGAGACTCAGATATCCGCTGGTGCCCTCTGACTTGGTTCTTCTGGGAATCTAACCTGTACAGTTGTTCAATATGAGAATGACAGTGAATTTTCTACCTGTCTTGGGTGATCCAAGAACAATCATTCGCAGCACCGAGATATTAGTCCTGTTTCCTGATTCAAGGATTATACCTCCGTCCCTATGTGCTCGCATTTCGCTCCTATGCAGCCTAACACTCAAGTTGGCCTTGGTGATCAAGGTGTTGGTCCACGCGGTCTTTCCGGACTACCCTGAAGTCTCAGTAAATATAAATCGACCGTGCCCTCTCTTGTTGATAGTCCAGGCGAACGACAGTCCCTGGCTAACCCCACAACTTTATCCTCGCAGGTTGCGGGCGTCCACTTGAAGTCAATATATACGCTGTTTCCTAGCAATCAATGATGGAACCTCCTTAGATATGGCGAGGGCAACTTTAAACTCACTCGAGTTTCATTAGAGCGTGCTAAGCTTTTTTCAAGTCGCCATGTACGAGCTCCTCCGGTAAGCTGGTCACATCTGCAAAAGGGCTCAAGTATTGAGGAATACGAGAAGGGTACGGAAGAACTATGGTACCACGAGTACGCGAGGAATAGGAAACAAGTCAACGATGGCGGACAAGATGACTAGGTTATTCCGAATCTGGGTGATCCAAGGCTCTCCTGGTCTTGATTATCACTTTATATCACTTTGAAAAATGACACGCCAAAACATCTCGACAGCTCAGCTTCTCCGCATCCCTGACAGCATCCATCAACACCTGTTTCATCTGTGGCCTATTCGCCACGAACGCCTTCAATCCTTCCGCAGTCGTCGGGAACGGCTTCAAATGTTGTATCACCGGGTCGTCTTCGGGGACGAAACATTGGATGAAGAGAAGGACTTGGACGACTTGCTCGTCGGTCAGCTGTCGCCAACTTAGTCCTAGTTGTGAAATCCAGGTTTTGATGGTTCGATCTGCTTCTTGCCAGTATTCCCAATTTTCGTATCTGTGTGTTGGTAGGTCCTCGTCTGTCCGATGTTCGTTCATGGTGAGTGCTGGAAAGGAGTTGACGTTGCGCGGGTCATTTTCCCAGGCGCAGCCCCTGATGCAATTGAGATACTACTACTGAAGACGTAGACCAGACTCGCAGGCTTGGTCATAGCAACCCGTTCAGCGCCATCAGTTTTCAGAGGACCATGCAGGAGTAACGACGTGCTCCAAGAGCCAAAAAAGACACAGAGATTGCGTGAGTCACACCAGTGGACGTATACCTCGTCCGACAATCCCCCTCGCCGTAGGTGATAAGCCTCGCAGTATAACACTCTCAGCACGGTTTTAATCGACGACATACCCATCATAAGCAACATCAGATCGCAAGTGATTGCCTGCTCCCAAGCTTCTCGCCACATCCAGCATGTCATGCCATATTACCTCCTTGTATCCTTGTGCAGTGCAAGACCAAGGAGTTGATCAAAAGTGTACATTCCGCATTGTCCGGGGGCATGAAGACGACCTCGAGGCTCTCCTCGGTACTCTATATAAGCACTACACGTCCCCGAATGCTCCCTGACCGGAACCAAATACAGTATGCGAATAACATGCCAACACGCAGCATCGACACGAGGGTCACCGCCATCTATCGCTCCGCACCAGGCCCGACCCGGCCCCCCTCAACCGTCCTCGGTTCATCTCTGAATCTCGTTCACTGAATTTTCGACAACAACGCCTTCGGGACGATTCGAGATCGGACTCATCGCAAACACGATCGGGTCGAGCGTCGTTAGTTCTGGGACGCCGCCATAGCGAGTTCGACTCGCTTCTTCTCGCAGGTTGAGCACTAAGCGTGATGCCTGTGAGCGAGCTCGTTAGGACAGGTCGGAGAAGTCAAAACAGCATGTGTCGTCGTTCACGTACGGTCAATGAATATATGGCAATGTTCCATCTAGTTGGGGGAAAAATAAATCATTGAGTGACACTGTTCGGCAGGGGCGTGGTCGGATGGGGTACATACGGCATTGGCCCACTGCTGGCCGCTGGATTTGGGGGTTTCAAGCTAAGGACAGTGTTGACGAGTAAGATCACTGTGGTCAGAGGTACAGTCAGCAGGCGCGAACACCACCCGGTGTTGACACCGAACACACCAATTATCCTAGCAAAAAAAGCCAACATCGATATCTAAACAATCGAGGAAAACGAACACGGCAGCTTACATGCAATAGAACAATGCGCCATCTCGTAGAATTACAGCGATGAGTGGGGACAATCGCCTAACATCCAATATCCACTTTGGCGCAGCCCATCCCTCGGATATGGCCTTGACTATCGTCATGGTGAAGAATACAGTGGCGACTACCATACACGGAACCCTAACGGACGGAGTGGAGTTCGTTCAGATAGGATAATTAGATTTGACAAGCGCATTCATGACACACCACGCAAAAAGAGTGACGGTGAGGTTCACTTCGGTAAGGCACCCCGGAATCGTGATACCAACCGAGCTGGGTATAGTCAGTATATTCCGGGTCGTTTGAAGACCCAGGGTAATACAGGTGTAAAGCTCGAGCTGAAAAGGATATGTTCATAACCAGAATGGGAGGATGCATATGTTCGTGATGGAACTGACTGCAAATTCACCTTCCTCTGATTTTAGTCCTCTGCTATGAAACACGGGATAGGACATACGTACAAATGATCAGAAGGATCAATATTACCGACACTGGATCGAAGCGTGAAGATAAACATAGGTAACATCCGACGTAACCTGGTCTTACCTCTGTGGTTCTGGTAGACGGCGTACAATCGCATAGTGAGAATCACGTTTACGATTGTGGTGAGCAGTAGTTCGCCGCCTATGCAACGAGATGAGTAACTTGGAAAGAAGGTACGAGCCCATAGCTTACAGCATGTCGTACCACAGCCAGCTTTTGCAACTAGGATGAAAACGCAGAGTGAACTCGAGACCAATGGTTTTCAGGAAAAAGAAACATACATCTGTAAATGGGAATTAATGCGACATCGGCCATAAACTATAAATCCTATACGTACCCCCAAAGAGATATCTGCTCTGGTGTTCACTGGGAAAGAAACGAAGGTGAGGCGGTCAATAATCCAGCGACAATAAATCAAACGTGCCTACAAAATATAAACTGAATAGCAGTAGGCGCAGAGAAAATAACCAGTGATGATTGATAATGATCGCAATGAACTTGTACGGGGACTTACATGTTATATAGTAAACCGTAGTATCTCCCAAAGATGAACAAAACTTTGGAAATGGACCATCTAGCTCTATTGTCATAAGCAGCAGTCAGAGACCGTCAACTTCAATGTCGTCGGACGGCTGAACGCACTTCCAAACAAACTCAATCTGCCAGGTCAGGATAAGTCTAGCCAGTGGAAACCACGTTCATTCGATTTTACACACCTCTCTGTCCAAGTTGATCAAGACGTCGTAGACCAAGAGACATATCGCGGACACTGGTGTACAACTCAGTATTACAACTCAGTGTCTCACGTCAAAGTTGACTCACTGTCGAGATAGGTATTGGTGAGAATTTGCTGACTTGCCTCGACAAGAGCCGCGATTTCCTCTTCGCTCGAGGGCAGAGAGCCCATTGATCCACTCAGACCGCAGTGCGCGTGGATCCAGGAAATAACAAACGGGTTGTCAGGCAAGCGATCCACGCCTTAAGCTTGAGTGGAGTTACATATTTATTATAATAGTACCCATCCCGAAAAACTTCCTTTGGCGAGGAGCTTGACGTCCACGGTTGTCATGCCGCTATCTAAACGCTGTCAGCTGGTTTTCAAATCGAAGTACATACGAACTTTAGCAGTTCGGGCTCATCTGTTGCATGTGGTCCAAACTCATCAGGGAGGTGACTATCGGCCACCTCGAAGCATTTCCTTCCTTGAGTTCTTCCGCTCTCCACCCTCACATATAATTACCTCGGTTTCCGACCACGTCACGCTATGGTTAGATGGATACATAGGTTCATCCCCTCCGTCGCTTTGATAATATCTAGTGCAGTATAACACCAGACAAAACAGAGACTCACCAGGACTGAAGTCTCTAATACTCAGCGGTTACTTGTAGTAGCAAAATCTGTTCCGGTAAATTCGGGAGGTCTTACTACCCGATCGGATCTTGTGCAAGTATTGAACTGGTTTCTATTTCCGTCGTCTATTACCGTCCTCCACCGACCATGCCAGTCCTCCTGCTCACTCGTCCAATTCACAGAGTACTCGTCCGTGGTCCAATCCTTCGCTCACGGTTCCATACAGCACACGCCTTACTCGCAGCTCAAAAGGTACTACACACCTTCAAGCTTGCTGATATTGGAGAGGGAATCACAGAGTGTGAGGTCATCAAATGGTGAGTCTCTCATCATCTTGGTCCGACCGATGATGTGGATGGCGACGTCGAGTGGTATATACCTGCGTTGAGCTGGGCTGTTCCTGGTCACTCTGCCATGGTTTGTGTCGCGATACTGATGTCGGTGTGACGCGTTTGCGCGCTTCTCGTAGGTCCGTCAAGGAACAAGCCTCCGTTCGATCCTTTGATACTCTATGCGAAGTCCAGAGCGACAAAGCTAGCGTTGAAATCACCTCACCATTCGATGGAGTCGTGACCCAACTCCTCGTTCAGGAAGGCGAGATCGCTAAAGTCGGGGCAGGACTTTGTCTCATCGAGGTCGAACAAGAGGAGGACCAGTCGTCTCCGTCACCGTCCCAATCTCATGATCAGTCAGAATCACCGACATCCTCGCCTATATCTCCTGGGGAGCAGCGCGACTCCTCGTCGACGCGAAAACAAGGTCCGGCCGCGTCCATGGAGTCGGCCGGAACTCAGGAGTTACGCGATGAAGTGCACGCAACCCCTAGGAAACATCCGCTCGATCCCACCAACAGTACACCGACGTCATTCTCTTCATCACAATCAGATCACTCCCTCGCTACACCTTCCGTCCGCCACTTTGCACGACAACACGGAGTAGACATCTCAGCGATTGCACTAGGCAGCGGCAAGGATGGTCGCGTGGAGAAGAAGGACGTGGAAGCGTTCATCGCTCGAGGTCGAGTTTCTATAACCCAGGAAGAACCGAATCCAGTTGCAAGAGCGGACGATAAGGACGTCGTAGTCGAGTTGGGAAGGACAAGATATGGAATGTGGAAGGCTATGACACAGGTCAGCATTAGCACATGTGCTCGCTTATCTATTCCTTCAATTGACTGATCGCCGGTCCTCAGAGTCTCGAGATACCACGGTTCGGGTACGTGAACGGTTCATCTTCGACGTAGCAATCCAGTAACTCATTTTACGATCTTCCCTTGGATACTCGACTTCACTCGATCTTACACGTTTCCATGGGTTACTTCCCCTCCTGAACGCAAACATCCCCACACATTATTTACCAGCATCATCCACTGCATCCCGCTCGCGGGCCTCCCAAATGATCAATCCCTCCGCGCTATACCCAGCGCCTACGCCCCCATCCGTTCCCGATAGCGCCAAGTTCGCCAAACTGACCTACCTTCCCTTCTTGATCAAAACGCTCGCCAAAACCATGATGCAATGGCCCCTCTTCCGCGGATCCATCACTCCCACATCCGAACCCCAAACCAAACCCACTCTCACCATTCGTCCACATGCCGATCTGTCCCTCGCGCTCTCGACGCCTACAGGTCTCTACACCCCAACGCTAACTTCCGCCCAAACGCACTCGATTCACTCGCTCGCTTCTCAAATCGCGCATCTCGCGTATCTTGGTCGCCAAGTCCCCTGTGCACTCACGCCGCGCGAGATGCCGAAACGTGGAGGGACAGTGAGTGTCTCAAATGTGGGCGCGATCGGTAAAGGAGAAGGTGCATCGCCTATACTCGTACCCGGTGGCGGCGTCGCCATCGTCGCGATCGGGAGAGCAAAGTGGGTATGGGATGTCGACGATGAGTATTGGTCTGTCGATACGGACGGTGGTGCGATGGGACGAGGCGAGAGGAGGTTGAAGGTGGATGTGAGCTGGAGTGCGGATCATAGGGTTGTTGAGGGTGCGGAGTTGGCTGCGTTCGTGGAGACGTGGAGAGGGTGGGTGGAGAATCCGGAGAGGCTGATTGTGGAGAGTGTTTGAAGGGACGGACTACTTGGAGAGCGGGGTATCGGGTATCGTGGACGACGGAATTGACGTTTTTTTGATAGGTGGTAATGAAGCAATGTGTATATATATCGGTCATTGCATGAATGAGCACATGCGAGGGATCTTCAATCGCCTCAGGCTTGACGGGATTGGTGGTTTCTGATGCTGGTACCGATGACAGCGACCCATTCTGTCACCCCGAACCTCGCAAAGACGTCGTAGATTTAAATTATTACCATCACAGACCCGGTGATACATGGGCTCCGAAAACGCTCATGGACAATCTGCCTGACTTGCCAGCCACAAGTCCGAACGAATCATGAAATTTCCGAGTCGGTCTTGGACAGTCAAAATGAAAACCCTGCGTGGTGTATGCTACTACTAGTGCCGAATCACTTCTAATTACTGACAATCACACTATCATGATCAAGCTATCTTTCGATATCCCACAACTGGGCAACCGTTCTCAGGTGCGGTCGTGTTTCAATGGGAAGACACGATATCCACGATCTTCGATGATTTTCGTGCAGGTATTTTTTGGTAGTCGCAGTGTCTCTCGGAATATTTGTACAGCACTATTGACGATATATGAACCCGGTGATCGACTGTACATACAAACTTGACATCAAGCTGGGGGTATGCCAAACAGAAGATTCGGTATGTGATGAGCGCTGCACTCAACTTCACCAGCTCGCTTGCATGACGATCACGTGGTTAATTAAGCGTTAAAAGAAACGCATCAACTCTCAACTTGGTTTGATCCGCCACAGATATCGGCCCAGGTCATTTTTTGACGCATTTTTGTTCAATTCACTCACTCGATGCTCATGTCACAGGATTCCTCCATGTCCCACCATTGTCTGACAACGACGTATGGCTATGTACCTGTGTGCTCTATTATGCTTGACAATATTCAATGTTGTTGGATGTCTCGTGATATTGCTTTCGTGACATGAGTTTTGAGCTTGATTGTGGAACGTGTACCTCATTGGCTTGTCCCTCGCCACTCCAGCATCGCCAGATTCATTCGCACATGTTGTCTCACTGGGTGAGGCACTTGAATGTTTGAGATGAATTCTGCTCTACATAATTGCTAACGATCATCAACCATATAGTACGGAGTGCTCCCGCGGTGCGCTGCAGATCTCGACTCTGTCCGAGCTCTCGATTTAATTCGGTTACTCCTCATAACGCGAACAACGGTCGTGACTACGTGTCATCAACATATACATAACGTACAAGAGACCGCCACTAGCTTCGTGTCTGAAAAACGTTCAACATCGAGGGGTATAGACGAATGGTAGTGAGCGCGGTAGTAGCTCCGAGATGCTTAGGCGTTGCGTAAGTGACATTACTAGTACATGATGTACCCTGTACGGATCGAAATAGGTAATAGCTGAAAGACCATTCCAACGTTCGAGGTATACCATAAAATGTAACAATAGATTTAAAAAAAAATAACACTGCCAGTAGCTCAACTTGAAGGCCCTGTGTACTGAACGACAAGATTAGGACCGTCGAAGGACGGAGTAGCCAGGACCACGTTGTTTTGCCCTAGGTAAATGAGCACACTAGCATCCGTGACCGGGTAGGCACCTTGGTTGGCGCTAGCATTGTAGAAGGTGACAGTGCCGAAGTCGGCAAAGGGAACGAGTCCGCCGTTCACTGCAAAGTCTTCGACGATCCACTCAGCCTGTTGTCCGTCAAGCGTGTAATTAGACGTGAGATTCTGGCTCGCGATCTGACCGGTAGATTGGTTGTAAAGGATCGTGACACCAGACGTGTTGGAGTAAGCTACGACGGTAGCTTGGATGACATCACCTTCATTGATGGGGAAATTGGAGAAAGGGACTTCGCCGTCGGGAAACCACTCGTACCAAGCTGTGTATGATATTTTAGGATGGACGAAGCTGAAGATAGATTATTCGAAATCCCTTACCACTGTATGAGGCAGTGCCATTGTCACTCGTCTCGACAATGATGCCGGTCTGGAGGATGGATGACATACCACTGAGACCAACCCACACAGAGGCGCTACCATTTGTACCCTGGGGGGTTGGAGCGGCGAAAGTAGCGGTGACAGTGTCGATCGTGTCCTGTGTGCGATAGTATGAGATCAAGCATAGCAATATAACGGAAGGAATGCACTTACATTATTACTGTATATAGCAGCACCACTCCAGTCTACGGTGTAACTTATGTTTGGAGTGGAAGCAGCAACTGCAGACTGGTCCAACTGCGACCGGTGATGAGAAGCGAGGTTCTTCTCCACTTGGAGAAAGGATGGAGTGGCCAAAGCCGCGGAAGCGAATAAAAGGTTGCCGAGGAGAGCGATCATATAGCTGAATGATTCAGAATTGATAGAGGCCTCCGTCAATACGGGTACGTCGTCAACGGAAGGGGGCAAAGTTTGAGATGGAAAGAGGGCAGGAGGGAATCCTAATACTTTTGACTTGAAACATCAGCTCGTTTGCTCCGTAACAGTGAAGAACTCGATGCTGTTCAAACAGTGTAAGTGATCCAGATTAAGCAAGCGCCGACTCGCTCCGAGAGCACTGCAATTTCTGACAATATGTCTGAACGCCTGAGGCTGAATTCGTGCCACGTCGAACTGTCGAACTGTTCTTATGCTTCTGTTGACAGTGTATCCCATTTCAAGGCAAGGTCAATGTCTACCGCAATTGACCGTAGAGACGTACTTGCAAGTTGCGTGTAACATGGAAAGAGCACGCGGTCTTGTACTACCTTGTCATGCGGAAGACGTGTCACGTAGTTACGAGTTGCGGTGGTAAACCCGGAGTCTGCAACGATAGACGTAGCTTCCGTCAATACCACAGGATTCCGTGACAACACTGGTACTGAACTCTCCTTCGCAGACGCGTCAAGCCTCTTGGGGTGTGTTGTGATGGGCCTTTCTTCAATGCTAGCAATCCCTCGAACTTCTTTTCGTCCCTTTATATGTTAAAAACATCACATACTCCACCATGCTCGCTTCCTCTCCCCAAGCTCGCCTTCATAGTGCTGGACAGTGTGTCAAAGTCGCACTATGGCTGCGCCGATATTGGTCGGCCGGTTGCCACAAGGACCGCGCTTCCACTGGCAGGGCCTCTCCTTTCACTCCCTGACATTTCGAGCCATAAATCGTGCCAAGCGGGATAGAATTTCTTAAAAGCTATTTGTCAGGGGTTGGTTACGCATGCACAAGGCACTATTGAAATGATCCCGAGGTTCGTTGGCCATTTTGTCTACCATATGCATATGACGAAGAATCTCCGAATTCCCTCGAAACTCGTCAGAGGACGTCACCGTAGAGCCAGTTTACACGAACGTGTGAGACTTTCAGGGTCTTGAATGGTCGAAAGGAACCCAAAGTGGGTGCGTACCGTGCGTGAAGTCGCATGTGATGGAAGGAGTTGCGAGGTGCGTGCTTGGATACCTCGGTGCCCTCATGATGGACGGCGGGAAGAGACTGAAATCTGAGACGAGCAGACGAGCAGATCTGGACCACACTCTACAAGACCGGAAGAACAAGTCTATCTTAAGTTTCTTAACAGCATCTCGAGATCAGAGGAGTCCCATGCACTATGCCAAGTCAGTTCCTCCGAGTCGCCAGCGGTAGACGAATGTGATAGTTGTGTCACTCGAGGCCGTGAAGAACTGGAAGTATTGTCGCCGGATGTATGCAGCAAACGTTGCTACGCTGCCACGCTGTGTAAGGCGAGTCAGGCGAAAAAGACACAGGCTTTTCGGTGGTGGACGAGGCCGAAAGCGAAAAGGAATGAACTATTCAAAGGTGGGTGTGGACAGGGTAACTCATTCTATGCATGGGAGTTGTGTCACTGATAGTCAACACACGATGGTCTAAGATTCGCTCTCGTTGACTCAAGCCCGGACATTGTCGATTCAGCACTGCAAAAATCAGTGTGGAGTGGACCACGTCTCGCTTCACACCTAGAATGAGTCGATAATGCCCCTTTGTCGAGCTGAGGTTTTCAACCCATGACTAGTACCCTGCGCTGAAAGAGAGAACGGGACTAATGTTAGTGCGAAGTTAGCGTGTTCGTCTATTCCGTAACCACCGTGGTGTGCATGTTGGTCTCTTCTATGGAAAACAGTTATGGTGAGCTGAAGGTCTCACTACTTTACGTCGGAACGTCATGTTGAAGGTTGACGCGCTGAAAGTATTTCTTGACTTACCTTGATAATAGGAGTTGAGATCTGCGAGTCAGAACGACGCAGAAAGGAACAGGTGAGTGGTAAGGAAGGTAAGGAACGTTATCGACAAAGTGTATCGGGTTAGAATAATCAGCGTGGCTATTCTCAGCTATCAGAGCCATAGATCCATAGAGGGCAGTGTCAATCTTCGTGGGAACTTGGAGCCAGTGCGGACCTGCCAGAACGTGCAGTAGTGCGACATTGTCTAGCTCATTGTTTAAGTGACAGTTCACTACTAATCTTTTTGACAGGAGTGTGCGACTCGAACAAACCCATGGGGCGACGTTTCATTAGTGAGTGTCAATGCGATCGTGGGCCGCTCAGGAGTCGCCGTGCTGCGCATCACAATCCCGATCATCCATCTGCCAGGCCAAGGCAGGATGATCATCAAAGATCAAAGTGTTGGCCCTGGCACTGTGCAGGTGTACATAACAGCACTCGAGACTGTGATGTGAACCACTAGCACCCCCTTCTCACTAACCGTCAGTGTCACGGTCCCCTCCAACCCCAAACACTGCGGCCTTGTAAATCTCAATGGGCTCTTTAGTACCGAGCGCAGACGGGATCTCAGTTCTGGTCGAGACAGTCCAGCAACTTCTCACATCTACCTATGTTGACAGTGAGTGAGATTCAACGTAGCGAGATGTGATATAGATTACACTACTGGCAGTTTCAGCCATCAGTCTGATGGTCTACGATGTCTTGATCAACTTGGACAGGGAGGTACGCAGTAATTCTATCAACGCGGATACGAAGCAGGCTTATGCTGACGCTGTGACGGCAGATTGAGTATGTTTGGCGGTACGTCCGATTACTTTCGAGCACGCCGCTCTGGTCTGTAACTGTTGTTGCCGAAATTAGGTCCAAATGGACCATTTCTAAAGTCTTGTTTATTATTGGAAGATACTACGGTCTAGTGTATAACATGCAAGTCCACGTCTAAACTGCATTGCGATCGTCATCGCTGATGTTTCTGCTTCTGCCAATGTGTAGCGTCTACTTCGTGGGTACGTTCTATTGCTTGGTGTGCCATTTCTCCGTTACCAACCTTTTCCCTCAGTGTATACGAAAACTAATCTGTCCTTGAGGGTATGTACAAGATTACACATTTTATTGCGAAACACGCACTTATGCTACCTTAAACAGGCGTATGTTTCTGTTGTAGGCTTCATTGTTTTGGAGTGTCACTGAAATCTTTCCTCTTAGGTGCAAGACAATTTTCTGGTACACCATATTGTAAGCTATACGCGTCAAGCTTCTCTTCATTCCGTAGTCATCCACACCGTCCTAGAGGCGGAGACATAATGTTCTCCACTATCGTGAACGTGATCCTCACTATGCGTTTGAACGCAGTGTACCGGAATAAGAAAGGTACGACCAAGTATGTTCATGTCGGGTGTCACCTATGAAGCATGAGCTCAATTCAGTGTTGATGCTGATGATCTTTTTGGTTACTTGTACGCATGTCCTTTACGCTTCATCACGTAAGACTGAACGAACGACGGGATCCAAGGTGAATTCGCGGTCAGTTTAACCATACATATACGCCTTATTTCGTTCTAATGATGAGTGTGTACTCTGCAGTTGGAGCTTTACACCTGTATTATCATAGGTTTCCAAACAACGAGTACTGTGGTGGTAATACCGAGCTCGATAGGTATTACGGTTCCTGGATGTTTGAGTCAGGTGAATATCACTATCACCATGTGTGCATGGTAAGTGTCTAAAACGTACTCGTCAGATCAGACATGCTCATTCAGACGACCTCCGCGCCGTTTGTTAGGATTCCTTGCATGGTAGTCGCTAGTGAGCATGTCTCTCGTACGTGTCTGGTCAAATATTAACACCTTATGCATGGGCAGCGGTATTCTTTATCATGACGATAGTCAAGGCCATATCCGAGGGGTACAACACACCAAAGCGCGTGAAGGACATCAAGTCCATGTCCCCGCTCATCGTCGTGATTATACGAGACGGTGCATTGTTTTACTCCATGTGAGCCGTTGCCATGTTTCATCAGTCCCTGAAATGCTGAAGCACTTGTTTTCATGCTAGGATATTTGGTGTGTTTGATTCTGAGTTATAAAATTGACAATCATAGCTGATTCTCACTCCTCCGAACTGCATCCAGCTATCTTGCTCCTTAGTGTCGTCCTTACCCTGCAGTCTCGTAGCACGGCCGTAAATACAGCCGGACCCTGGGTTATTACCGTTTATTCGTTGGCTGTGAGTGATATATGACGCCCGTTCTACGGTTTCTGCGACCGTCCTCATGACCACTGTGCTGTGACAGGCATCACGTTTAGTGCTCAACCTACGCGAAGAAGTGAGCCGCACGCACTTTGGTGGCACTATTGCAGAACAATCGATCCCGGAGCCAGTGTTCACTGGCAATCGTGGTGCGGGTGTCAGCTCTTTACGACTTGAACGCAGGGGTCGTTGATCGTAAGAAAATTCCTTGTGTGGGGTCTGTGATGTACGCTAGCATGCATATGTATAACATGACGATATGATATCTATTTCTACAAAGGACGTGTATATATTTTATTCCCGTTGGCATTTGAAAAGCTGTTGCATAAGGAGATCGAGCCTGAAAGACGTAATCAAAGGTTCGCTTGCAGTCAAATTGACACGAAAGGTTGGATTATTCTCGCGGCCGCCAGACTAGACGACGAATGCAGATATGGGACGTGCCAGCCAAAGGTGTGTATAGGCAAGTGTGAGCTATTTCTTCATTTAACGACTCTCTGGTTTCTTCGAGTCTCCAAGATACTACTAGGGTACGGTGAACGATCACAATCTTAACTAGACACTATCAGCTAGTAATAACCAATAAGTAGGCGAGAGTATACAAGTCCGTATAAGTCCATTATCTGTCTTTGAACCAAAGAGGAACCGAACACTGTCATTCCTTCTTCGGGTTCATCTACGAGTGCTGTTTTAGGGGCCACAGACGAGCATCAAGCTGGCACCGCTGTCGTTGCTGCTCGTCTGACACGCGAAGTAGGTGGTCAATGTGGCAGCAATGCCTTCACCTAGTAAAAAATATCACAATGAGATCTTTATCGTGAACAAAAGTGCCGAGTAGACACGAAACGGCGCACCTTGGCAATCAACCTCGGGGAATAGGGAGAGCGCGCACGGGCCGGTGGCGGCGAGCTCGTTTGCCTCTTCGACGTACGACTGGAACGTGTATGGCGGGGTGATGCAGGTGCCTGAGGTGACGTTGTAGTTCACTGGCGTGGATGTGTTGTATGGGTTCTCGCTCTGGCGGCAACCAGTATAGGCGTATGGCGTGAAATTGACTGTCGCGGGTTCATCTGGGGAGTCACGCGCGCTCATAACCTCTAACGGCGAGGCAGCGACGAGGAGGGCGGTGAAAAGGGCGAAGACGAGGTATGTGAGCATGGTGATTGAGTTGGAAAGGAAGAGAGCGCTACTACGAGTAGGAGATCGGACTCGGGTGTGAGGGATGTCGGATAAGATGGGCGAACATGATGATGGTTTATATACGCACGAGTCTTTAGGTTGGACCGTAGTAGATCCACGCTCGCGTCAAACCCGTGTTAACGCCAACCCCGGATCAATGCATCACGCATCAAGCACGCAGCCAGGCAGCAGCACAACACTGACATGCCCATAAAATTCTTCAACGGCGTCGAGTGCCCGACGGCGTTCGCGCGCAGACCATGACTTGATTGGTTATCGGTGTAATTACTTGGCCAGCGAATTTAACCCTAACACTGCAAATCACCGGACATGTCTGCCCGGAAATCGCCATCATGATATCTGGTGTTCAGTTTAGATTTTATACTACTCCATTTCGGATACGCGAGCAGCCTAAAATTCCACGCAGCAATCTGTCAACTCACTTCAAGTATGGTCCTCGATATATACTACACGTGCTTGACTCTTGAACGCAACATCCACGCGGCTTTCCTGCAGCCTCCATCCCATCATCTAGTTCGCCCACCGCCAAGATTATAATGATGTTCAACCTGTCCACTATATCCAGTGCCCTACGCCCATCTATCCCCGACACACTGCCAAAGTTTGCTAAATTGACATACTTTCCGTTCCCCATCAAATTACTCGCTGGTTCTACGACGGCACATCCTCTCATCCATATATCGCATCGCGCGCTCCCACATCGGCGTCCATTCCCGAATCGACAGCCATCATGATACCGTACCGACTCTTGCCGTCCGTCCAATTTGCAGATGCGGATCTGTCGCTCGGTCTGTCTTCGCCTACAGTCTGAGGTCTGTCCATCCGTCTTTCTAGACATACGTCATCCATCGTCACGGTTTGGACTCCGAACTCGCCTATATCGCTTATGGTGAGATACCGAAACGTGGGGAACGGCCAGCACCTCCAACGTGGGAGTTATGGGATGTTGGCGATGAGTAAGTATCGGAGCATCGATGTCGTCGCCGACGTGCATGATTTCTCGACGCAACAATGGGACGCCTCGATACGGCAAATCGAATGTGTCACAGACTTACAGATTGGAGGTTCGTATGTCACATATTTAGACATGCAACTTGGTCTGGGGGCGAAACTAGAGCCAAATGATCTATTTCCACGATCTTGTTCTTCTTTGGAAGATGCTACGGCTTGATTTTCAGTATGCAAGTACATGCATCGATCACTGATTGTATTTGCCTCGCCTACTATGTAGCTTCAATTTCGGGCTAAGTATAGTCAGGCATTGCTCCCGTTTATCTGCTCTGTTTTCAGCGACTATCTCAACCGATCTTTCAGTAGGAGTATCCGGACTTATTTATTATGGGACACTGCCATTTAATGTTCGCCTTACAGTAGTTGTACGTTTCTGCGTCACGAGTCTCCCTAACCTCGAGTCTCATTTTTTTATCTCAGCTGCCAGGCTTTGGTTCTGGTATAGCACCTCGTCAGTTCATTTGGGCTCACTCTTTATCCTATCTTAGGACGGTCTTCCAGAAGCGGCGAAATATTGTTCGCCACTGTCGTAAATGTCATTCTCACTATGCGTCTATACGCAGTTTATTGGAATAGAAAGGGTAAGACCAAGGGAGTGTTCTACTAAATATAGCCTCCGTGAACCTGAAGCACATCCTCCGCCCAGCGTTGGTGCTGTTGATGCTTTTGATTATTTGTACGTTGTCCTGTTTCGCTACATGGTGAATACAAGCTTGAGCTTTACGTCTGTCTCACGGTGGCTATTGAGACAATCAGGACCGTAAGTGTGATACCCGCCTCGATAGGTATTGCGGCTTCCTGGCCTTGACACCTCACGCTCCTGGCGCGGTGAGCATGCGGATTGACCTTCTCCAAACCAACACGCTTATATTGACGACTCTGCTCCATTAAATCAGGATTCCATGCATAGTCATCGCTAGTAAGCCCATTTCCTGCGCGTGGGGTTAGAAATCTGATGACGTGCGATGCTCGGATGGCGACGTTCTTCGTCACGACGATCGTTAAAGACATTTCTGAGGGATCAACGACACCGAAACGACTGAGGAACATCAAGAGCATATCTCCACGGATTGTTTCTGATCGTACGAGATGGCGCGTCGGTGTATGGCTTGCAAGTGTGTTTGAATTTCGATTCATGCAACCCTGACGCCGATTGCTTTTTTATTTTTTATTTGCTTTTCTGCTCGGGGTACTTGGTGGGGGAGCACTGGTGAGCGCCGAGATGACGTTCGAAGCGGATGCTGGTGCGCGGTTGTTGTGATTCTGGTGGTCTTGATCCCTCGGCCGTGTTTTCACCGCACAGCTGGGGACACTGAGATTAGGGCAGACCGTACGTGCCAGAAGTACTTAGTGGCCTACTCGTGTAACACAATGTCGTCGAACCGTTTCGGACGACCCCGGACTTGGATGCCACTGGCAGATCGCCGTATAATAATCATTGAGGGTCAGTGACATATGCATATACATATGCGATGCCACTATGTCCTCGGGATTCTCCCTCACGACCCAAGCATTGTATCAGACTTCAAGTCGGTCGGTACTCCAGAGTCATTTGCGTGAAGAAGCAAACTTGACTTGAATCGCACCCACTGAAACGTCGGTCTCAATACCCAGTGCGTCCTCAGGCTATCAATCGTTAACATGCATGGCCCTGGATTGAGTGCGGGATGTTGGAAGCCAGTGAGGAAGTTGAAAGAGAACATCCATCATGGAGGAATCCGTCACGGTTTTTCTGGATTCTTGGTGTCCGCCCGTGCTATCCCATGACGACGCTACGATCGGGTATGTTCCTCGACACGACACCTGCACATGTTTGTGTTGATTTCATTAATTCATTTTTCATTTTTTATTTCCCCTGGTATTGTTTCGCCATCTAGGAGAGGAGGAATCATGCACGCTCGCGCGACAACAGCTGTCACGCACGATCTTCGCGTTAAGAATACTATTATAATCGATTACTAGTAGCCTAAACAGGGGGTATGATGAGTATCTATCATACATACAATACGTGATCCAGAAGAGTGACATGTATACGTAGTCAGAGAACGACTGTCAAAAAAAAAAACGAAGGATCGAGCAAGTCGACGAAAGAAGCCTGAGACGGAGCGCGACGACCAAAAGAGCGCGTGAGTGCGTGCGTAGAAGAGAACGCATCATCTGCCAAAGTTGATCCCAGCAGAACCGGGTCCAGGACCCATCGCGCCAACGCCGCGTATGATGTCGGCAATGATATGACGTGGTGCTGTGATGGCGAACGAGGTTCTCTTTTTTGAATGAGGGGATGTGGATAGGTTGTTGGGTGGTGTTGAGGGTGAAGGTGAGGAGAGGGAAGATTCTGTCGAGACCGAACGTTTAGAGCGCCACGAGAAGCGAGATTGCGTAGGCGACGTCTGAGGGGAAGGGGATGAGGGAAGATGTAGACTAGAATTCGGCGATGGTATATTGATCGGTGAGGGTATTCGAGGTATCTCTGGGAGGGAACTCGTTGGAGATAAGTCAATTGGGGTAGCAGGCGTACGTGAGATCCGTGGTGAGGACGATTTAGTTTGCATACGACCGGAAATGGAGGGAAGCGAAGACAACAGGTCGGGCGACGGAGAGCGGAGCACTTCCGAATTTGTTGATAGATCGGTTGTGGACTCTGATGTTTTCGGGAGACTGAGTGAAGAAGACGATGCGCAGGGTGGGGCCTTCTGTGCCTGAGTTAAGTCTGCGGAGCCGTTCGAAGGGGTGGGACTATTAGTAGAGTTCTGATGGGACTGAGAAACCGTCAGAGAGGACAAAGATCCTGCGGGAGAGGTTGTGGGTGTCCTCCGTGGGGAAGGAAGAGGAAACAGCTCATTTTCATCATCTTCATCGTCTTCCTCCGGAATGCGAGGTGTCGAGGGTGTCAAACGAGTTGGGGAAGGCAAGGAAGAAGTCGAATTCGACACGCCATCACGAGAAACGTGTAGCAATGGAACCACAATGTCTTCTTTGGCTCTCGCATCATTCAACCACACTAACTCCTGTACGGAGCTTGGGGGGCCGGTATCGCTGGACCTCCGGCGCTTGTCTACTTCGTCCACGCTGATCGCAACGGGGTGACCCAGACCTTCGTAGAATGTAGCAGCATAACTTCCCATAACGGTACGGGGGCTGCTATCCGCACTAGCACTACGCCGCCTCGAGGCAGCACGAGAAAAATGCTCCGACCACGCGTCGCCATCGGTGAGAGCAGCGTCAGCGGCTGCTTGACATGCGGCGCAACATGGACGCAAAGGGACGGTGACCACATCCGCTCGTGACGGTGACGGAGAGCATTTCCGTGGTGTTCGACGTGTGAGAGAGGGTGAGCGAGAGGTCGTTAATTGGGATGGTGGCGCAGGAGTACGGTGGACGAGACAAGGCGTGAGAGCGTAATCGCTACACCGATGGGCAAGTTGTGGCTTGAGTGAGAAGCTGAAGGAGAAGGTTCAGTCGAGAACACAAGATCAACAGATAAACAAAGCAGACGACACACGTCGGAAGGGGAACTCGCAATACAAGATGGTTGTGCTCGTCGGAAGAGGTGTCCTCAGGTAGCGAAGTTGAAAGACCAGAGTCCGATGCCCGTCTCTTCCACAGGGGAAGGGCGTACGACTTTGTACCGACCTTTGGCATCCGAGAACGGGGTGCTGGCTCTGGGATGACAACACACTGGTTGTCAAATCGGACGCTACACCTGCCCCGCTCATGAAGGGAATCAAAGGTGGACTCTGCTGCGATACTTGTTGATGCTGGCTCTCTGGACATCGTTGACAATCGTGTAGGTAGTGTAAAATGGAGAGAGCTGGAGCAAGTGGGACGACCCGGACGGTGTACTAGTACTAGTACTGGTATGACCCTGCTCCATCAAGGAAGAAATGTCATACGACCTCCCAGCCGATTCCGGCTAAGGCACTAAGCGTTCATTTCACCTTTTCTCGTATAGAGCGTAACGGCACTCCATACCACAAACGTACAGCAGGTCGTAAACTCGCAGTTTGCACAGTTTGTTCAGCCCAGAAAGTGGTACGAGTCGTTGCTAGTGGCTGCTGCTCCTGTCACTGCCGTTCTCCATGTTCGACTCTGGGGTCTCGCTCGGAGTTAGTGTCCAAGACCATGTCATGTCAGATGTCACTGTCAGTACATGGCATGAGATCCGAGTCTATGATCTGACAGGGTGCTTCGACCATTTGAATTTCAAGCTCACGGTTGGATGGCCCTCAGGCTCCTCCCATCTGAAGTGCCTTGGAGGTAGCGACCATCTCTGCGGTACCTGGCATATGTAGGACTTCAAATTGAAGGTCTCAGCGCGGGCATTGGAGATCGCCTCTTGCGTCCCATTCGTGCGGTCCCGACTCAATCTCATAAGTACGGGGTGAGCTTGACAATCCGTCCTTCCTGTTCGTTCCACTTTCAACCCAAGTGTTTTCTCCGCTGAGATGGGAACCGTGAATACGCAAATGTTCTAAATTCCTGAAAACGCACCTTGCGGACGTCCTTTCCCCACGTACCCACCAGCTGCCGTCCATGTTTTTAGCCAAGGATGCTCAAATTTCATTTTGGCTTTCACGATGCCTCGATTCCCGCGAAGTGACAGCGTGGAATACACTAGCGAATTATAGCTCTTTGTTGTCGCAAACGTTGCGGCACTCCTCGCACGCCCGGTTCCAACGCAAGTCCAACGTATTGCGGTGCTCGCAGGGATATCCATTCACATATGTACCTCCAATGGGAAAGTTAAATTTGAACGTACCAAGAGGTAAGATCCGGCCTACTGATCCTTGTATACGTAAGAGATCCAAACTTCTGCTGCCAGCATGAGTAATGACAAGGGCGTTCATTCACAGTGATCCTTCGAGCGATGCGATGAGTTTTTCGGCTCAGCAGTGAAGGCGTCAGCGGAACTATGGCCGAACCAGCGACCTATGCCATAGGTACCGAAGCCGATGGTACGCTGTTGGTGGCCTACACCGCCATGTTTGCGAACGAACATGGCTGATCATAAGGCGCCGTTCGCTCCGCGTTTCATACGTTTCCGGATTCTCAGAATGAGTTGCTTCGATTCCGTAGCGCGGTAGCGAATAGAAGTGCATCTTGGCGCGACTTCAGTGGTCTACCATTTAACCGCGAATGGCAATGTGCAGGCATGCTCATATGACTTTGCCCCACAGGTCACAGACTCAGAGCACCTCTATCCACGATGATCGGAGGTCCGTTCATGACACAGATAGCACCAACACAGGTACTGGTATTGCATGTATCCCCGGGCAAGTCATATTGTGAGCATTCCCGTTTTTTTTTTCTGTTAAAGTTGGAGCCATGCGGTCCCATCGGAGGTCGTTCACTATCTCCATGTGTCGCGCGACTATATTCTTCGCAATCCCGAGAGGGAGGTTGTCTCGGAACTATATGAAGACCATGCACCGGTAAAAGCCGGTTCCTAAAGATAAGGAAATCGCAAGACATTGGTTGCCCTGAAACAATCTCAGAAACGATGTGGTTAAACCATGCAGAGAGCTTAGCGCTTATCAGTCGTAAATGGACTGCTGTCTCGAAATGTCAAAACTGTCATTCCCTGTGCACCGTCTTGCCCCACTCGTTTCACCATTTATGTCTCGACCAGGCAAATGGATGGGAGATCTTTTCAATCCCCACTTTCTCGTTCATAGACGTTGCAAATGTCGGTGGGCGTGCTGAATCCTCGCCAACGACTGCCCTCCGTGACGTCAAAGCGAGAATCGGTCTTCTCGTCGGGGAGAGGTGGATCTGGAAACATCCGTCGCGTGACCGCCCCAAAAGAGAGCGAGAAGACCCTCGAGCATCTCGACTACCCTACTCGCGATCGACAAGGTACTTCGAATGCCGATAGGGTATGTCGTCCATTCTATGCAGCATCCTGCCGCTGAGTTTCCGCTTGTTTTGCGTGTCTCTTCACCCTTTTCGTGTAGTTCATATCTAGTGGCCGGGGTGGTTCCGGGAACATCCAACCATCGTCCGATCTGGATAGTCACCCATTGACAGCGGCGATCCTCAGCGAACACAATGCGTTGGAGACGCAGTACGAAGAACGGGTAAGAAAAGTTCACGCCGAGTCGTCAGTCGCTCGCTCTTCGGGTCGAGGCGGTTCAGGTAACATATCAGGGCAACGACGGGCCCACTCGAATGAGCCCTCGTTGATAAAGAGTTTCCTCATCAAGGGTCGTGCGAAAGGACCTCGGCGACCTGGTAGCTCGGAATCAGCAGCTGCAAGGGACAAACAAGTTGCGGACTCTGACACAATGTGAGCTGACAGGTAGATATTCGGACCTCATTGCGACCTCATCCACGGGTTCAGTAGATCCAAACGCCGCCGCGACACGCTCTTTTCAACCTACACAACCAACTCTAGCAGCAGATCTTCTGAGCGCAGCTCGAGCAACATTGAGCTTTCCAGTTCCTCGATGATATCCATTCAATCGATGGACTCGTTGCCCAGTGATGATATGCAGCTGTCTGCGAAGAAGAGGCAGAATCGCTGGCATAAGCTTCCGAAACTGAATATCCCAAACGCCTTGAATCATCTGGGGTCGCCTGTTTCTTCGAAATCATCTCGGAGGTCCGACATCTCCATGCTAAGTTCCGGCGTCCACTCAATGCCCGTGGTCTCGGAGGATCAAGAATTCCAGTAGCGGGCTCGGATATGGATATGTTGTACTTTGTGTGTGTGTGTGTGTGTGTGTTTGTAGCACTTGGATTGTAATTGGGCCATGGACGCTAGTTGGTGGACATATCAATGGAATGTTGTACTACTTTTGTGTGTCCTCAATAAAGAAGGGTGTTGAGGAGGAACGCATCGGGAGCGGGACACCTCCCAATTGAACTTGACTTTGACTATCCAATGCGCAATATACATCGCGCAGTACGCGGTGCTGTGGTGGGGACTATGATGCAGGAGTTCAGGAACGCAATCCAACAATAAATACAAGGGCATCAAGCCTTGAAGCGACCGCGTTGACGCTCAAAATGTAAAAACGCACACACCCAGAAGATGTGAACCGCGGGTGTAGATCTAGCTAAGCTTGAGGACTCTAGGATACCAGTTCCACTTGGCGTCGTTCATGACAAGCAGAATGTTCAACAAGGTAGATATCATCGACGCTGCAGACACTGTTTTACCTACTGATTCTCAGCGTATCTTACTCCACGTGTTTCAGTTCATGTTTGGCACTCACTATACTCGGCTTCATTTGCTTGGATTGGTGTAGACGTTGGCTGCGCAGTCTGTCACTATGAGCATTCATTTAGTCGACAGTCTTGCGGTCCAGGGAAGATCGTTGTCGTGAACACTAAGCGTCCATTCACAAAACGAGATGATCCGGTCGGCTCGGTCCTACCTTGAAGATCTACCATTTGAATAAGTGACCGTCTATTACCAGCAACTACACGGGGCATAGTTTGGTGACGTTGGAAGTCCACGGATGGAGGCGTTGCCTCGAAGACAACTAGACATGGATGACAGTACTCTCTCGATGCACATTTACGTCGATACGAAGAGAGATATCTTTGTCTGTTGTACAAGTGGGGAATGGCCGACTGGTGGTGTTACCGAAATGGATATGTGCTACTGGATGCAACGCTCGGGCAAGGAGAGCAACCATGGATGCGTGAAAAGGATATAGTTGTCAAGACACCTATGAGTTTTTTGGTAGCTTGATCTGGAAGGTACCTGTAGAAAGGTGAAGAATGAAAAGTGTTCAATTGAAATGATCGGCAGTAAGCCAACTCACAATGAGGTAGAGAGGTAATTTCCGGAGTAACGGTTCCGTGAAGTCCCATACGAGCAAGAGCGCCACGAAGGAGTCCAGCGGGAAGAGCCACATATAATCTCGCGCGTTTGAGAGCCTCCGCACGGCCTTCCCAAGAGGATATGCGCGTAATAGGTTTGAAAGCATTATCCTGCAAAACAAACACGCCACGGTGATTGGTACGAAGGTTGTCGACTTGCTTATCCCAACAAGATACCCAGAGTTCCTTGCACACGAATTTGATTGCATCAAGTGAGTCGACAAACATCGTCCGATCGCGACATAATCGTTCGGCGAAGTTTCCACCGACATGAAGTCCAATAGCTTCTAGACGAGACCGAACGCCATCGTCTTCTTCGTCGTCGAGAGTAGCTCCATGAACGCTTCGTGCGGTTGAGCTCCCGACACTGTCCCGATTCGACTGCTGTATCTTTAGCACTGGCGGGGGTGGTGGAGGGAGAATGCCTGCTTCTGCCATTTCTTGTTCTATTCTCTTGATTCGAGCGGCAGCTACAGCGGATGATTCACGGAGAACGTTGACAGCCTCGATCAGGAGGTAATCCATCAGTGCGGCATCAACAAGACGAACTGGAGGGTTTGCGAGAAGGGCGAGTGGGGAAGTGGTTGTCGCAGTAGATTGAAAGGATGATCGAGATGCCATTGTCAGACGTGACTGAGAAGAAATTTAAGAGGACCAATGGAATCGTTGAACTCGCTCAGCACTCACAATTAATTAATACTCGCGCTGGAATGGGTCGACCAAGCAGTGTGGTATGAGTAGTGGTTCAAAGCACCAGTAGAGTTTAGTAGTGACTAGTAGAGTAGGTTAGTTGCACGTGACTGGTAGTCATCATCATCGCGTCCGACGTCGAGCTCGACTGCGAGCGATGATCTCCATCGTATGAACGATCAACTTTGCCATAATCATCGCCATCGCCATCGCCGTCTTTGTGTATCGCATTTAAGATGTCTGGGATAATGGGTTTCCTCAACTCCAAATTTCCCCCGACAATGAACCCACGCGACCGTCCCTCAGACCCTTTGTCTCACCTTCGCTTCGCTCTTGAGACTATGCCTGGCTCTCGCAAATATGTTTTCACTCCAGCAACTCGGGCAGAGATTCTATCAGAACTTTACGCGGCGCTCTGGGGTCCATACACACATCTCTTCCTTCCCCTCTCTAACTCGAGCCTTCCTATGCACGCCACGCTTAGTCCAGTCCAAGCTGAGCTCGGTTTCGCAGGTGCGGGTTTAGAAGATCCAATAGTACCTGGGCGTCCTTGTGGTCACATATTCACTAAAGGAGAGAGCTGCTTCCGTTGCAAGGATTGTGCACTTGACGAAAGCTGTGTATTGTGCGGGCGCTGCTTCCGTTCCAGTTCACACAAAGATCACAATGTCAGTTTCTTCATCGCCCAACAGTCCGGCGGCTGTTGTGATTGTGGCGACGCTGAAGCTTGGCGCCGTGACTTTAACTGTCCTTACCACCCTCTCGTCCAAGATGCCAATCAGACCAGTGAATCGTCCTCATCCACAGCTGACGCAACACCAAAGATCCTTCCGAAGTCAATCTCCGACATAGACATCCCTCCTGTCCCTAATTATCCCTTCCGTACCACTTTCCCCCCTGAACTCAGAGACCACATGGGACGTACAATTGGATACGCCCTCGATTTCTTGTTGGAAACCCTCGATAGTTCACCAGACGAACCCACCGTGCCATCCAATGAAGCCGACCTTCGGCTTCAGCCCACAGCGGACCCTATGCAGAAAGATCAATACTGCGTCATCATCTGGAACGATGACAAACACTCATTCGACGAGGTCATCCAGCTCATATGTGACACAACCAATCGCGACCGCAAAGAAGCGACCGCGATGGCCCACGCCATCGACGAGCTTGGTCGCGAGATTATTGATATGAATACCAACGTCACACGCCTCCTCGAGATAGCGCAAGTAATCTCGAAGATTGAGATCGGTGTCACGATTCGGAGGGCTTACGATACATTCAGAGAACAAGTCGTGACGGTGATAATTGAGTGGCTCCTCGACCTCACGCGTTGTAGACTTGGAACGGACACGCTCATCGTCCGCGAGGTGATCGCTGCTGAACTTCTCTCACCTAGACGCCGTGAAAGCAACGCATATGGTTCTGCGTCTTCTCCGGCCTCGGCATCGCACATCCCAGACCTATCTAAAGAAATTGAGAATCCGTGTAGGCTCGACTGGATGTTTCTCTATCACACTCGACTCTGGAAGAAACCGCGTATTAGTCTCAAGGAGATCTACGCAACTGTCATCATGCTATCTCACCCACATAAACTAGCCATCGGTAGTCGTTTTGCAGCCGTTTATCCGCGCGTCGTCGATGCTTATCTTCTTGTTGATCGAGAGGCGGAAACTTCCATCAAGTACTTTGCCCTTCAACTCTTCACTGTTCCTTCTGTCGCAAGTCACACCGTGCGCAACCATGATTTAGTCACACGCCTCCTCGACATCATCATTAACTTCTTCACGAATCATATCGCCGATAAACGTATCCTTAGTACTTCACTCGCCGCTCCGGAGAATGCAGAGCTGGACGTCGACAGCTTCCCATTCAAATCTAAACGCTTCATGCCAGTCTTTAGCGACCTCCGGTATCTCTGCCACAATGAACCTGTTCAACAGCTAATTGCCCGTGATACCTCCTTCATCCGCAAGTTTGCAAAAGTATGCCAACTCTTCATGTGTGTCCACCCGAACAAACGTGCAGCGACGAGCCATGTCGAGTATGAGACGGATGCCTGGATAAGTGTCTTCAACGTCACTCTGTCGTTATCACGCGTCATCAAGGTTTACGGAGAGGCCTTCACTTGGGCCACTCCATCGCAGTTCATCGAGGCAATTACAATCGTTGTGAAGGATATTCTCTCCGTGTGCAGATTAACAAACGACAAGCTCGACAAGAACAAATTCACGAAACCGGCATTCCACGACGTCATCTTTGGAGATGTCGAATATACGATCGTCGAATTTGATGTACTGGAAGGTTGGGTCAGCTTCCACCATTCGTTGCATTGGCTCTTGGCAGAGCTACTGAAGCATGTCGACATCCTCTCTGAGGACTCTTTGATGCGAGTTGGTGTCGCAAGCGTACGAGATTTGTTCACGCGGATAGCAACAGAAGATGACATCCTCACGTTGATCGATTTCCCACTACGAGTGCTCGCGATGGTCGCCCAGATTCGTTCTGGACTCTGGGTCCGCAACGGTTTCCCTATCCGTGGTCAGCTACTGCACTACCGAGACTTCATGCTTCGTGAGCTCTGCTACGACCAAGACCTATATATCCTTCAAACGTCCCTCATCATTCTCGATCCCAACACCGTCATCGTCAGCATCCTCGACCGGTTCAAGCTCCTTCAGTTCTTCAGCGGCACCGTTGTCCATCCTACATATGAAAGTTCGCAATTATCCAGCATGGTGGAAGAAGTTCTGTACATCCTCATCACGCTCTTGACTGAGAAATGCAGTGCTACGAAGATGCCGCTTCCCGTCGCCGTTCGCCGCGAAATCATTCACGCCCTTGCAGCTGGACCGTGTTCCTACACCGACCTCGTGAAACGAGTCGCCGAACGCATGGTCGACGACATTTGTTTCGAACACGTTCTCCGTGACGTTGCTAATTTCAGAGCACCGGAAGGTACAGCTGATACGGGGACATACGAGCTCAAAGATGAACTATACGACGAGGTTAACCCGTTTTACTATCACTACGCCCGAAACAGGAGGGAAGAAGTGGAGGCTGTCCTTAAGGCGCGTATGAAGAAGAAGACGGGCGAGACGGATCCAGTTATCGTGCCTAAGCGTATTGGCATTGAAACGGGCCCGTTCTCTGTCTTGCCTTCTCTTCTTGAATCAGAAGCACTCCTTCAAGTCATGTTCTACGCCATTTACAACATACTTGTGTTGACGGACGCTGCGGGGACGACACCGCCCTCGTCGGAAGCTATATTGGATCAGGCGTTCTATCTCGTCATGATCGCCCTTGTCGAACGCGACTCGGTGTTCAGCCATCTTTCTGCTATCAAGACTTTTGGGGATGGTAAGACCTTGATCGATCTCATCTGCGCAATGGAGCACGCGGAGCATTTCAAACCGTACACGGCACGCGTGGGCTGGATCTTGCAAGAGATGTCCAAGTTTGTCCCCGAGGAAGTCCGCGCACGTCGCAAGGTGGTTCCTGTGGTGGATGTCGGAACGGAGGCGGAAACGCTGAAGAAACGTGCAGCAAAGGCGCGTCAAGAGGCTATTATGGCTCAAATAAAAGCCCAACAAGCGAGCTTTGCTGTTAACTTTGAAGATGTGGATGATGAAGAGGATGAGGATATGGAGACGCCGGAGGAGGAGGTGCAGTACGGTACGTGCATCGTCTGCCAGGAAGATCTCAACGACTCGAAACCGTGGGGCATGCTGGGTTTCGTCCAGGCGAGCCGTTTGCTAAGAAAACACCCTGACACCCATAACTCGTATCTCAACGAGTTGATGGAGATGCCATCATCGCTCGACCGCGGTCCCCAATCTCCTCCTCCGTCGACTTTCCCGTCGGTCGACGTGAATCTCTTGGAAGATGTCACGCAATTTCCTACGAATTTCGACGGTTTCCCAGCTCGACATACTCGCTTTGGTCTTCACACGTCCATGTGTGGGCACATGATGCATATCGAGTGTTTCCAGGTTTACAACGCATCGGTTCGTCAGCGACATCGGTCGCACGCCACACGAAATCATCCGGAGAACATGCTTCGCAAAGAATACATCTGCCCATTATGCAAGAGTCTTGGCAATATCATCCTACCCACATCCCGAGCGTCGTCTCTCCCAGCAACTACAGTCCCGTTCCCTGATTGGATTCGAGCCGTGGGGATATCGATATTAAAGTCAAAGCCTGACGCTGTGATGGATTCGCTTCAGTTCAGCAACGGCACCGGCGAGTTCGTGTTCTGGAGCGCACAGGATCCCAATCACGCTGTCCATTTCCGACGTCCGGAAAATTTTGAGACTTACAAGATGTTGGATAGTCTGATGAATGTTGCCAAGACTACTTCGCAACAGACTCGGCATCTACGAGAGCGACCAGAACCCGATTCAGGAGAGCGAGGCTCCGGGATTTACTTACCAGAGGAACTCATTGGATATACGATCTCGTCGCTGGAGGTCGCAACCCGTGGGACTGGCTCTGCAACCGACAACGTTGCAGATGCTTTAACGGAGACGCAAGTGCGGACGGTCCGATCTTTACTCGGATGCCTCGTCTCTCTTGCCAAGATGGAGCTTGAAGGGCGGCCAGATGGAGGGAAAGAAGCTGTGAAACAGGCGATCATCAAACGGCTGCTACCTGAATGGAGCAGAACGTCTCTTTCCACTTATTCCTATCCATTACTCCTCCGCGACCCATTCACCGTGCTCATCGAGACTGCTGCCGTCGCCCCAGAAATGTTGCAGCACGTTCTTGTCTTATGTTACTATGCTTGTCTGGCACGCACGGTCATCGGGATGGTATACGTTCTCAACAAGGCAAGGTCTTGCAACCCCATCCAGGTCGCATCGCGGACTCATGTCGACCTCTTTGGCGAAGTGAGGATGTTCTTCATGTCTGTCGTCCGACATTCGCCTGTCTTCGAACATACTGCAACACTTGTCTTTGAGATGTTCGGCGAGGCTCGCATCGAGAACTTACTTTACGCGTTCACTCTCCCTTTCCTTCGACGGGCGGCAATTCTTTGTCGTTCTGTCCTTCCAAATGCATTTACGACGCCCACGTCTGTTAGTGCAGACGAGAACGAGTATCGCCGATTGTTGACCCTGCTCCATATCCCTCCCCTCTCAGACCTGCCGAACCAAGACACCTTGCAAAACGCACTATCAGGGTGGTGTGCCCACTACGGCCATTCCCACGCCGCTTCGCAGCTTAATTGTGGTGTCGTTCTCGACTACCCTGCTGTATACCGCCTGGCCCGGCTTCCCGTCGTACTCGATAATCTTTTCAATGGAAGAGACAAAGTGATGCGTTGTGCACGGTGCAATACGGTACCTGTCGACGCTGCGATCTGCTTGATATGCGGTGCGACGTGTTGTATGCTAAGTCACTGTTGCATGGACGTCGACTCCAATGGCAGAGGAGAGTGTAATATGCATACTCGAGAATGCGGTGGTATGATCGGGTTGTATTTTATTGTCAAGAGGTGCTCTTTGCTCTACCTTTACGCGAACAATGGGTCGTTTGCGCAACCTCCTTATCTCGATGTACATGGCGAGGTCGATATATCGATGAGGCGCGGGAGGCGACAATATCTACACGGTCCTCGATGGGACGAGATAAGAAAGACATGGTTGAACCACGGCATCCCCACCACCATCGCACGCAAATTAGAGAGCGCTGTCGACAACGGCGGTTGGGAAATGCTTTGAGGAAGCGAATTTTGCCACATTGTTACATCACAGACTGTTTCAGACGATCTTCATTTCGCAATCTTGTAACCATGAATATATGTACAACAAGCATAGCCTACTAAAGTGATCCAGATAGAGTATCAGGAAGTGTGGTTGTTCAGGATAAGTGCTGCTTTGAGTCTCGAAATTGAGCGTTCGGGGCCTAACACATCGATGGTTTCAGGGATAGTCGGGCCAGCCTAATTTCAGACGAACAAGGTAGGTATCAGTTCGACGATGGGGGATGAGTAAAGGAGAAGACGACCTTCATCGCAGTCAGCGCATGTCGAAGTGCTGTCATGAAGACCCTTTGCTTGAGTCCAGTCTCCTCACATGCTGCATGGAGGAGTGTCGCAAGTTCAGAGACGCCAGAGATGTCTGACTTGGATTCGAGATGTTGTATAGTGATATCCAGAACTTGACCTGAGAGCATTCACGATAAGGTGATACATGGGTTGGTAAACGATTCGAGGAGGGCCTGTATTACTGACGATAGTTGTCTGTCGGTACAGACCTGAGCATTGTCTGGGCTTCGAGAGTTGCATAGTCTGGCTCGATGTAGAAATACGGGGCTAACCCGGGGACATCGCGTATGTTCATAATTCGACCCTAACGAAGGACAGAAAGGACGCTCAGTTGGACGACCAATAAGCCCTGAAGAAACTCGCCTGCAATATATGTATAATCTTGGCAATGTACTCTGGTGTTGTGTGTTGGCTATGAACGGGACGTCAGACAAGGGGTGAAATTATTGATTTTGTATCCAATACCTCGACGGAAAGGAGGTACTAATGAGGTCATGTATTTTGTGCGCATGTAGCAAGGTTCCTTCCTCGGTTTCCCAACTTCGCATGAGATGGTGCTTGTTCAGATACTCTAGTTTGTTGGGATCCAAGACTTGTCGGCGATGTGTTATCATCGAGAAATCAAATTGGTCAATCAATTCTGAAAGTGTTAGAACGGCCGTGCTCCCCGGAATGCGGTGATTAGCAGTCGAGTCAGAAGGTGAATGCGATCCTTGTCCCCATCCTGCCATGGCCAGCCAATTTATCAACGCTTCTGGTTCCCATCCCCGTTGCTAGTATTTGGGATGAATAGGGAATGAATAATCATGCGGACAAGGGAACACATACCATGAACTCTAAAACTGCCACATCGCCTTTACGTTTTGACATCTTGGATCCATCAGGATTTAGCAAGATGGGAAGATGTGCAAATTGAGGTGGAGTGAGCGAAAGGCACGAATAGAGGTCAAGATGAAGGGGTAGAGACGGAAGCCATTCCTCCCCTCGAATAACGTGCGTAATACCCATCTCGTGGTCGTCAACGACGGAGGCAAGATGATACGTAGGGAATAAGTCAGACTTGAGGAGAACAGGATCAGTGGGTAGGGAAGCATGAGCGTCGCGTAATGCACCAAAGATGATATCATGAGCCGAACTGCGCTCCGGCAGCTTTTCGTCGTTGAGCCTGACGATTGACTTCTCGCCCGCACGGACGCGTCTTGCGACCTCTTCCTCTGCGAGATGGAGACAAGTCTTGTCATATGTCAAGTTAGACCCTGCACGAGCCAACCGTTCCCTGGTCTCTGACAGCTTGTCAGGCGAGCAGAAACATCGATATGCGTGACCTGATTGGAGGGAAATAAGGATGCAACATAGGTATAGATAGAAAGTGCATACTTCCAAGAGCTTGTTCGTATACGAGTGATATAGGTCTAGACGTTTTGACTTCCAGAGATGAACGAGATAATATCGGTAAGTAAAGGGGACACACTTGGTAATATGGCCCATGAGGACCGTCCATTCCAGGACCTAATATCAGTCAACCGTCTTCAGCATTCTGGCACGCCGAAACTCAGTTAAGGCTGACCAAAGTCATACGAGAGACCAGCCCAAGCCAACGCTGAACGAATTCCATCCACAGCTCCTGGAACATATCGCGACTACGCAGCAATATTATGAGCGATAGTGCGTTCCTTCACCGCGAAAAATGTCCCACCGCGTCTGTGTCTTCAATCCGAAGTATCCACTTTCCGTCATGTTTCCTCGCGAAGAGATGATTGTAGAGCGCCGTTCTGAGACCGCCAAGGTGCAAGGCGCCAGTTGGAGATGGTGCAAAACGCAGTAATGGTTGCATGTCCAATCAGTATGGACACAGTGAGGACGTCCGAATCAAGACCAACTTGTCCTAAGGAGCTCGAGATTGAAATGGTCGAGTGCCAGGTCAATGCTAACAAGCGCTAAGCGAACAAATGCCAGTGTTGCTGAATTGGTCACTTGTACCTAACCTTCATCATGCTGGCTAGCAACTAACTCACCAAATTTTCAACGCTGACACCGCTGGCACCGATGACCGCTGGCCATACTAACAGAGGAACCTTGAAACGCTGAATCTAAACAAGTATGTCGAATTTGACTGTGCTCGTGTCCCCCACAGCGGTGTATCCCAGACCACACTCGCCCACCTCAGGCTTAGGTTTCAATTTCGCCCGGCGAAGCGAAAATGATCTCACTCGGCCAGTCATGGTTACTTTGGAGCATGTCGATTTAGACGAGGGCCCACATTCTCCGGTCGAAGTTCATGATTTGAACTCGGATTTGCTCTTTCCACCCCGGAAGACCTTCAGGAGACCAGCCCCTCCTGAGCGCCCTGTATCAGCTCCTCCGCTCACCCCTCCGCCTCGCATCTCAATTTCTCCGCCCCGAGTAACGATTCCAAGGCGAGCTTTCTCTTCCTCCACGCCTATTGTTAGGAACGAACTCTCGCGGCCTCCCCCGCCATTGTTTCGCCCGACTACGTTTTGGAGAAAGACGAAGCGATCTGGTGTCACGGGGGCATCGTACTCCCCTTCCTCGCATCTTATACGTCGATCTACTTTCATTGCTGCTGGACTCTCACTCGATCGTCCAGAAGCAGATCTCTCTGCTCTTTGCGTAGAATCTCGAGTGTCACTTCTCGTCCTCGGTCCAGACTACAATCCACAATAACTATCCTTCCGCCGCCGGGAGCCATGGTGTATATACAGGTTACTACTTCCTTGAATACTTTCCCGACATCTACTCGTCCAACCCATTATGAACTTGATCGAGCAATTTTGTCGGATGTAACTACGCCGTTTGATTCACTCTTGGACTATCTCACCTCAGGAGACGTAACAACATTGCTCGCGGATGATCCAGACTCCACTGCGGGAGTAACAACGAGCGTTCAGAGCACAACAGCTGCGAGCTACACTTTAACACCATCTGTCATCCAGATCACAGCGCTGCCCCCGGCGACAACGTCACCCCAGGCTGTGGTACAGAAACTTGCATACGATCGCCAGTTCAACATTATTTATCTCACTCCTATATTTGTTATTTTTGGCGTAGCAGTGGGCGTCGTCTTCGTCACGCTTTGGTTCAAATGGCGAGCAAGGCGGCGTTGGCGTCGTACCTCGAGCTTTCTACCTGGACCCCCATACGCCGCGCCGGAGAACGACATCGAGGATCGTCTACTCGTCCATGGGTCTCAGAGCATGGAACAAGTCTCACTCTTCGCTGCCAGCACTCCGAGCAAATTTACGGTCCATGGTTCGCGTTATACACCCAAACGTAACCATGCTTGGCCAATATTTAACAGAAATAATACAACATCCTCATACCCTCAATCATCGTATACTGAGACTATCATTCCCTCTGTGGATGGCGAGAGATTTACTGTTCTCGTACAGGATGACCCATTTGTTGTGACACCCACGGGAGTCAGGTATCATTCGCCGAAGGACCTTTCTTTACCCCAGATAGCCATCTCGCCGTTGATGCCGGATCCTGCGGACGGTCATCAGGAGCCCGCTCTTGGGTCACCAAAGCCATTCCGTCGTAGCATGTATGATGTCTTGAAGCTTCACAATTACCAACCTGTACCCAACACACACACTGAGCGCTCCTGGACAACAACAGTCTCGTCGCTCTCTGATGAGACCAGTGCAGCCGAGACGCAGCGCCTTTCCTTGAAAGGCAACCTTCGTGCCAGTGACACGCGAGACAGCTTGGTTGAAGTGGCGGAGGACAAGGGAGGCGGTGGTGGCTTGGTAATTCGGCCGAGGCAGGAGGACCCCTCTGAAGAAGCTCGTCCAACATCACCCGAACGGGGTGACGAAGCGCGACAGGGACGTATGGGGACCCCGTACCCCTCGGAAACCGATATCACTCTGAAGGAGAGAGAAAACATCAACGACCCGGCGGAAAATAACGTTTCGGGAAAGCAAATTGATGAGGAGCAAGCCGAAGATATCTACACAAAAGCCCCTGAGCGTCGTCGTTCTCGTGCTCGCGGTGAAAACGCCACGAGTAGTGCATCGAGACGATTATCGACTCATGATACACATGTGTTGGTTTTACCCCTGAGTCCTCCGTCGTTGATGTCCCCTCCGCTCGAGAGATCACTCTTCTTTACTTCCTCTATGTCTTCAAGCGCGTCTCTTGGCCATGTGGATACCGAACCTCTCAGCAGTTCACCGACACCACACGCTGTGATACGTTCACCCGATACGTCGCTGTTCCCGCTCCCGTCCAGGTCGAGGAAGACGAAGAAGAAATTAAAGAAGCCACGCGCGAGCGGGTATATCACGCCCCTGCCCTATCCATCGTATCCTGATATCAACGCCGCGCAGTCGACTCCGCTGGGTCGTTCTGTTTCTGGCAAGTCAGTAATTGTTTCGGTCTCACCTGGATCTCCGAAACCGAAGGGTCGATCTACTAGTGCGACGAGTCGAGAGACTATGAATGGGATGCTGTCTCATGCATCGTTGCCTTGCATCACTGGCGAGAGCGATGAGGTGTTGAGCAAGGTAAACGATATTGTTGCCCAAGGGTATAGTATGAAACGGATGAGCGGAGTGGACGGCGTTACTGTGGGTGGTTAGGTCACATACTATTGTGTTGGTTGAGCTGGTGCTGTGTACGCGGGGACTGTGATGTGGGGGTCAAGAAATCAGAAGGATGCTGTGGATTTCTCGTCTGGAGCCGTGAAGTTTCATGTCTGTCGATAGCGGCTGATATCCGAGGCTAGTTGTTCCAAGGTGAATTCATGGTTCCATCGAGGGCGGCGTCGGAAGAGGGCAACTCGTAGGACGAGGTCAATTGAACATCCATGCATCATTCGAGGGCCGGCGGGAGTCAGTATCATCACTGGGTTGTACGTGCCGATCAGTCCCCAGCGGATGCGCGGGTCAATTAAATCGATGATTGGCGGACTTTAGATCCCCACACACGTCAAGGTCACCAATTAAGTCGACGACGGTCACCACACTGCAGTAAGCACCAAACTCGACTCGTTTGATTTCTTAAAGCTGTGGATGCGCTGAAACATATCTGACATGGCAATTAACATCAATCTTTGCTTGGACAGTCGTCGGTAAAGACGACATCAAGCATGGCCAGAAGCGGGCCGCCGGAGCGGACAGCCATTCTGTCTTGCTCACATGACCCTATTGTCTGTATATCCTGGCTTAAGCTATCTAGTAGTATCAACCCCCCGAGCCCAACTGACCTGCCATGGTCATAGTAGCTGTGTTTCGATACATTTTCTGTTGTATTGAAGCTGATTCCACCCCGAGTCGTGCATAGGTGTCTACGTTGGCCAATTAGTGCCGCGGAATTACGCTAGTGATTCACATTCATCGCCTCAACCCTGGTCATGTTGGTAATTTAAGACAGTGCGCGTTGATCTAGTGGCCATTGGTTACTCACATACGCTCCATACCAGATGATGCCGGGGCTATGTCTGTCACCGAATCCGCCGAGCTAAAGTCGCTAGCCTCGATTAGTAAGCCCCCCATTTTTGGAGTGTGTAGTGGTTTCACACAGGATATCGGCAGCCAACTTTGTCCCTTTGGTGACAGCAGGATCAGAGTCATAAGTCAAATAAAGCCGACGTCGCCCTCGAAATGCAGCGCTCTAAGCACCTTTCGCATCTCACCCCTCTCTACAAGGCTCCGTGGGTTGACCCGCTCCCCGTAAGTCTCCTGTGTCCGTTCCGCGTTATAAAAGGCTCATCGTGTCTCTCATTCTTTGGTCAATGATGCTTTCGTCATGCCAGGCTGTCCCGCACTTTTCTTCTTTCCGCGCTTCAAGGCGTATACTCAAATTAACACGATGATGTGGGATCTACGAGGAAATCACCCCGCAGAAGATACCCCCATGTCGTCGAATCCACGCTATCCGATGCCCGGGTAGGTTTACAGCACTTCAACTCGTAGAAAATCTTTCTTATTATCAAATTACTTTCATTCAGTCCGAGTATGCCTCAGACGAGGTGAGCGCGCTTGATGCCTTGGTCATTTCTAGGTCCCAATCGTGCAATGAGACAAACAACGCCCACATACCCAATACCGTTCGTTCCTCTTGGTTTACCGACTGTCCCTCCTCCACGAGCGCCTGCTCCACAGTGAGTAGCAAATTGAATCCAAGGCTCTCAACACTTTGCTAAGTCCGCACGCAGCACGCAGTAAGTAGCATCAGATCGGCTCCTGAGAAAATTTTCATTTCATTTCCCGTTTTCCCCCCAGTACGACATACAATACATTCCCGCGTTCTGTTGTCATCAATCCTCAATCGGCCACGGGGACATCTCCCCCGCGTGGCGCCCCTGGACCACCACCCCGACCACCAACTCCGCGTGTTGTTCCCGCAACTACATCTCATCAGCATCATCATACGAGCAGCCATCATCATCACGGACGTCATCATTCACATACAGTTTATGCGGCAACAACGCGTCACGTTCATTATGCGGATGATCCTCGGCCGCGACGTTCGTCCGCTCATAGTTCTCATAGCGCCGTGCGACCTGTCGTTCCGCCGCCAGCACCTCCCCCACGACAAAGGACTTCAAGTCAGGTCACGCAGCCGGTTGTCCCACCAGTTCATACGCACCAGCCTGCGCAAACATCTCGACGACGAGCTCAATCGATGGGGAGCGCCGCCGCGCCTGTAAGAGTAAATGTAACACCTTCTACTTCACAACAGCAGGCTCGTTCGCTACAGGGACGGTTTGAATATTCGAGGTGTACTGGCCGTAAGAAGGCCCTTTGTGTGAGTAACACAGATTAACGATGTTGGATGTGAAGAGACGATCATTTCGGCGATGCAGATCGGCATCAATTATATAGGTCAAAGACGCGAACTTCACGGCTGCATCAATGACGTCAAGCAAGTCAAGAGATTCCTTACGACTCAATGGGGTTTCAAGGATGGCGATATCGTCATGTTGATTGATCAGACGACCAACCCACGCCAGATGCCTACGAGGAAAAATATGATTGACGCTATGGAGTGGCTTGTAAAGGACGCCAGACCACATGATTCGTTGTTCTTCCATTGTGAGAGTGTTGCGCATTTTTGTTTTGTTTCATTTGTCTCAATTCCTTGCGTTGTCTGATCAGACTCGGGACATGGTGGGCAAATACCCGATACCCATGATGACAAGACAGATGGGCTCGATGAAGGTGAGTAGATCCTTTCGCGCTATAGAGAATGGTTAGTTTAAGCGTTCTTGTAGTTATATACCCAGTGGATTACAAGACGGCCGGTATTATTGTAGATGATGTGAGTCATAGCTGCTCAGAACTCTATGTCATGCTGACGACTTTTCATAGGAACTTCACAGAATTATGGTGAGGAAGAACATTCTGTTCGAAAGGTGGGCTTACTCACATGATGTTTCTTAGGTCAAACCTCTCCCCCCTGGCTGCCGTCTAACGGTATGTTTTTATTCGCTATTCAGAGTAAATTCGCTGACATGCGTGACAGGTCGTCTTCGATGTAAGTTCCGTCCCGTGTTTAGCGGTGCCATATCCTTAATAGTTGACCATCTATAGTCGTGTCATTCGGGGACTGCTCTCGGTGCGTTTTTTTTTTTCTTGACGGAAGAATGGCAGAAAATGACGTTTATCGTCTAGACCTGCCATACATCGTACGCGAAAGATCAGAATAACTCTTACATCGCAATTCACCTGACTTTTGCAGTATCACCATGACGGTTCATTGAAGACGAATCATATCGCAGAGACTGCACGATCGAACAAGAAGACTTCGGCTGATGTTATTTCGTTCGCCGCATGCAGGGACGATCAAACGAGCGCCGATACGGTAGAGGGTGGAGTAGCTGTCGGTGCGATGAGCTACGTGCGGATTTTTTTTTCGTAACGCCTGGAATCCTCACTTATCTACATTCGCACCAGGCATTTTTGAAGGCGCTCAGTGAGTCAACATGTGTAAGGATACAACTAGCGCTGATCTTTGGTATAGACCAGAAGCCATCGCAGAGCTATATAGAACTGTTGAATTCTATTCGGGCCATCGTTCAGAAGCACTATCAACAGAAGGCACAATTATCTACTGGTCACCGTATTGACACTAATATTCAATTTATTTTGTGAACTTGAACAATCTGACGGTCATGATGTAGCACCCTCCTTTGATATCTGACATCTACCCTTTGACGCTCCTTTGCTGGGTGGTTGAACAACTTTCGAACGCTATTTATTCAAGTTATTGTACCTTATTGTACTTGGATATAAAGACATTTGAATATTTATTTATTTATTCCGAAAACTGGTTGGTGTTTAACTCTGATCCCGTGATTGGAGTCGCGTCTTTGTTTACGTGTTGTTTGTGCGCACACCTACAAGGACAAACAAGTTCGACATTCTCGAGAGCCGAGTCGCAGTTTCTATCCCCCGCGCCGTTGCAGACAGCGAGATCAAGAAGTCAAGGTCTTGTCATCGTCGACACCACTGTAATCGCCGTTGTGCGCATTGTCGATTCAAGCCGTAAGTGATTTTGCTTCGACGCTCAGAGAGCCTCCATTTTTCAATTTACTGATACAAGGAATTACACGAGTTATTTCAGCTCACGATTTATCTTCGATACACGATACCCTAACGCGTTTGCCAACGCTCGCGATTTGACCCATTTACTCGACTCAACAGTCGAACGCTGTCAAGATCAAGATTTAACGACCACTTACATTTCTCACTCACACCGTCTCACACCTGTCTTAATTGTTTTCGACGTTTTCGACTTCTTGTTCCATAACGCATCGACGAATCAAGACGGTTCCACGATTTATTGTTGCATATACGACTTTTAACTTTTCAACGTTTTGTTATTGACTAATGCCTTTGCAATTACGGTCACGACCTACAACGGATTCTGTTCGCGCACGGTCTCCGTCTCCGTTTGCGACACCTGCTATGAAACAACAGATCCCAACTATCTGCTTAACGACCGCTACCCCTGCCGACGCTAATACCCCTTCTACAAGCTCGGTCGCGCCTTGGACAACTGAACCCGCGCCAGCACCTATTGCGCCCAAGCCGACTGCCAACGGCGAACCATCCCGGAGGCGTCTCGTACCCAAGAAATCAAAACTGTCCCTCCTTGGGGCATCCGCTAAAGCACGCGATCAAGATTTCTCGGACGTGGTGAGACGCGTAGGAGGTGGATCCGTCAAGAACTCGAATGACGGTTTTGAAATATACGTGGACGCTGCGGATGATCCCGAACTCGGGGAGATATTGATGGTGAAGAAGAAGAAGTCGCGGGCGGCTTTGAACGGGATGCAGTGGGGAGCGTTGGGGGAGGTGACGAACGTACCTACTACGATGAAGGCTGAGAAAGTGAAAGTGAAGGGAGGGAAGAGAGAGAGTTTGCTGAAGGTGAAGACGGACGAGAATCAGAAGTGGTGGAGTATTGGACGTGGACGGAAAGACTCGAAGGAGAAAGATAAGGAGCGGGCCAGATCTCCTGAACCTGCCGAGAAGTCTGCGGAAGGGCGGGGACGGTTTAATTCACTCGACTCGCGCGTCTTACTCTCCAACTCGACGTACACGGAACAACCCAAGTCTGCGGTAGAGCAATTACGTGTTCCGACCCCGACATCTGCAACAGCTGCTCCGTCTGGCGCTGCTGCAGTAGGTAGCGGCAAGGACTCGGTCGCCCTCAGAGCCATGCGTTCTGTTCGTTCACTGGCTCGCATCGGGAGCTGGGCCCAGCTCAGGAATACGCCTAATCCAGAGGCAGTTGTCGCACCGGCCAAAGACAAGGATCCCGATGCTAAGAAGAAGAAAAAGAAGGACAAGGAAAAAGAGAAGGCCATGGCCAAGCAAACTTACCGTCATTCGGGAAGCAGTTTCGAGGTCGGCGCTTTGAGCCCACCAACGTCGAAGCACGACCAGAGGTCTCTCGGCAAGAAGAAGGGAAGTATCCTCGGTCTTGGATTACCCTCCACTATGCGCCTGCCTTCGTCTCGTAGTGGATCGACGGCGTCTTCTATTGTCGCTGCGAATACGGTTAACAACCGACTTTCCGTTGATTCAGCAGCCGTTTTGGGAGGGGGTATTTTGGCACGCGGGCGCTCAGGATCCACTATGTCGACGGCGTCTTCTCTCCGCCCGATGTCGGCTTCGTCGTGCGTCTCTGGTTCGTCCTCAGGTAGTTCTGCAGCGGCTTCCGTTCAATGGGATGAAGCCGGATTGGAGACCGTCAAAGAGACTCGACGGAAGGATAAGGAAGCCAGAAGGAAGGAAAGGGAGGAGAAGGAGAAGAAGAAGAAGAAGTCTACGAAGTCTAAGAGCGGTAAGGAATCCAGTCGAAAGAGTTCAGATACTCGAAGGAGGACTCCACTTGCATCCATATTCTCTGATACGCTTTCAGAGCGCGAGGAAGAAGGGCCGGTGGAGCAGTTGGTGACGCCCATCGTCACTATCGAAGAGGCGACTCTGGACGGCCACGAGATGGTCAGGGACGAATCTCCAATGGAAACTCCTGTGAGACTTGTTCGCAGTCGACCTCTGTCAGAGCAACTTGTCGGTCGTGATCGACCTAGACCCTTTTACGAGGGAGATGACGATAACGCAGTCATGTCTTTGCTGGACGCGGCAACCAACGATTTGGCTCAACTTATCAATCGTCTTGATCTCGAGGCTACGCCGGGAAGTATGGATGTGACGCCCATGAGCTCACAATTTTCGTTGGATCGCCATACGAATTCGCCCGACAGGCGTGCCGTGACAGAGAGCCCAGTGAGGGGTATGCGTATCAAGACGTCGTCGATGACGTCCCTCCGACCGTACGCACAGACATGCTCCTTCATAACGGGGAAGTATCTCGGGCAGAATATCGCTCCGTGGTCGACTCTGAATGCTGGCATTTCCCCCTCAAAACCTTCTCCCAGCTCTATCCGGACTCGCTCTGACGATAACACTGCAACGCTACGTCGCGTTCAGAGACTGAGTCCCGCCCCACCTGCAGATCCTTCCCCCGTCTTCAAGGCTCTTCGTCCTGCCATCACACGTTTCCCTATTTCAAAGACTGTTGTTGGCCATTCCGGTATATCTCCCTTCGCCGTCAATGCCGTTGATCGCTCCCCATCTTCACTGACTTTCGGTTCCGGCCATTCTAAATCTGAATCTCACGGAAGCAGCCTCGCGCCATCGCCCGTCTTCAAGAAAGCTCAAGGTCACACTCGAAAGCGCTCCTGCCTCGTGTCAGAGAAGACCAACCAAGATAGCCCGAGTCTTCCCATTCCTCCTGAGGCTCGCCGTAGCCTTGGGCTCGCTGGCACTATGGGCGGTTCCATCGGGAGCAATGCAGAGCGAGAATACGACGCGAGCGACCCCGACTCTGATATCCCCGACGAGCTTCAGGTTCTCTTGTCCAATCCGGACCAGGAAGTTGAGGATACGATGACATTCGACGCGGAACCAGCGCGAACACCTCTCCCATCACCGGGTTTGCCCCCCAAGATACCCCTTCCTGAGCTTGATAGTCCATCTCCGAGGACATCAGTCGCTAATACTCCCGTTTTCCGATCCTCAGTCATTGAGGAAGACTTCCAACTGGATGCCGAGGAGATCGGCGGAGCATCCGAGGACGATACTAAGAAGTCATTCGATTTTACAGGGGAGTTGAAGAGGCTTAACGAATCCGGCGTATCCGACCGTCGTAGCTTCATCGAGCAACTTGAGAACGCGTTCCGCACACCTGCCAAGATTGACCTCCGCTATGACTTCCAAAATTTCTCTTCTGCCGATGTCCCACCTGTCCCGGAGCTGCCGACATTGCATGCTGAGCTATCGCGAGTTGGCGAGAGCTCGTTCAATCTCCCGATACATTATGAGTCTCACATACTCGCCTCACCAACGGGTCTCCCCGTCGACGTCAATAATCTGGAGCCTTCCTTATTACCTGGTCGGGACAGCTTTGCCACTACGGCCTCCGACGATGAACTCCTCAAAATCCTGGCTCCTCTACGAAACATAACAACCGTTGGATCGCGCCCCTCGGACGGGGAACTTAACAGAGACTTCAAGTTCGGTGGAAGGAATTCTCCCGAGAGTAACAAAGAAGCGGTGCCTCTTACTCTGTCGGATATCATCCCTCCACCGGAGGTCGCTCAGTCGCTCTCTAGAGCTTCACTTGCAGGCGACGAGAGTGCCTTGATGAAGTCTATTTTCGCCCATGCGATTGACATCCCATCCCCACCTGTCCGACCTCGTCTTGATTCGACCACAAGCTCCAAACGCCGGACACGCGAAATTGCGAGAAGATCGCTGATCGCTGGACACCGACGAGACTCCTCAATGTTAAGTTTCGCTGGGTTCGACTCTTTCGCCGAGATCAGAAGAGGATTTGAATTCAACGACAGTCGACCTGGCTGGTATCCCCCTCCCGGGGCGACGTCCAGCAGGCGGCATGCAAGGGACGAATCGATCCTCAGCTTTGTTTCCGTCTCGTCGTATGGTCACGTACTCAATGCTGGTTCTGCTGACCCCTTCGACTATGCCTCCCTTGCAAGTCTGCGTGGGAGGCCAGTCTCCGACCAGTTGTCGGTGTCGATGTCGATAACGGTCGACGACACGTTCTCGTTTATCCGTCGCCAACCGCGCCGCCGTCGAGTTGATAGCGACGCATCGAGCTTCTATTGCCGGTTATCGCAGATTCACCCTTACAACCGTCATCACCGTCGCCGCGAGTCGAGCGTGTCATTCATCTCCCCTCCCGTTAGCCTTTATAACCGCAGCTTTGGCGCTCATCGCCGCGGAGACTCCAGCACGAGTATCAGCAGTGTTGTGCAATCGTACGCGATGGGCGGTGCTAGTGGTGGACGAAACTCTTGGGTGGCTCGTCATAGGACCAATTTCTCCATCGACTCGACGCTGAGCGACTTCACAGGGACGCATCTCGGGCGGCCTGGTCTGGGGGATAAAATGCTTGAGTCGGCACTGGATCATGGGATGCCCCTCGCAGCAATATCGGCGTCCCCACCCACTAGTCTCTCCGGCAGCATACGAGGTATACGCAACCTTTCGGATGAAGATGATAGTCGTTCATCATACGACTCTATCATGGACACACGCGACGGACCGCAGAAAACTCTTCCGGAGGATTCTCTATTCGATAAGACTGGACATCGTACGACCACCACATCGGACTCCGCCTTCTTCGAACAACGCCTCGGAGCCCCGCACGACGAACTCAAGCCACCTCGTTATCGACCTATATCCAGCCTCAGTATCGCCAGTGTGCATAGCCCAGCTAAGGAAGACGATACTATGATTTCTATGTTGGGTGGTGGTCATGTCAGGCGTCGCTCAGTCACATCGATGATTGGGTCCTCGCCCTGCATCCGAGTCGAACGACGCAAGAACATCATTGCTAGTCCTCCCGAAACAGTCTTTAGTCGTATCAAGAATGCCCAGGAGGACCGTGCGTCACCAGAGAAGTCGAGAGTTATCGAATCGAAGCCCTCGATCGCTTCTACGACGTCTTCCACGGAATTTGGCGACGAACGAATGATTCGCGCGAGGCATGGCCTTCTTGAGCGCCAGAGTCTCGAAAACACCGTGTTAGTTGCAGAGGGCGAAGATCTCTCAAGTTCCTTCCGTTTACCTGTCTTCACTCGACCGTCCCGCGTGACGCGCTCTCGCTCGAGTACTTGTACGTCCGCTTCGGGAGCGGATACGCCACCACTATCTATTTCGGATGGCTATTCGTCGTTTTCAGAAGCCTCACAGTCCAGCATTGACCTCTCCCAGCTGAACCATCTCCTTTCGAACGTGTCACACCCGTCGTCGAACGCCGTATTCGACCGCGTTCGCCCACCGACACGTGGTCATGGGCACCGTCGACGGATTTCTCAAGCCCGTGCCTCTCGTAGCTCAATTTATGAGACCATTCAGGAAGAGTTTACGTCGTCGTTGTCACCTCTGAACTCTCCCACACACTCCGCGCCCGGCTCTGCCACTAAGACAATGAAAGTGACAGAAGAGGCCTCTTCGTCTATGATAAGTCCTCAAGTCTTTGTTGTCGATCCCGAGACCTCCTCTGTGGAATCGTTCTCTTTGTGGGATGACGAACGCGGTATCACGGCGCTGAGAAAGTACTACGCGCTCCGCGACGAAGCGCAGGACACCATCACCGAGAGCAAACGCGCGTGGCTGGACACGTCGTTTTCTCTCTTCGCTCTTCAATCATTTGATCCTCCCCGCCATCCCTCTGGCATGCGAGCTATGCTAGAACATTCGCGCCAGAATTATGGACCGCTATCCTCCGAGTTACGTCCCCATCGCACGCGCTCGAGGGTCAACAGTCGTCCCTCACCTTATCCTCGAACAATCAAGACCTCGTTCACTTCGACTTCACCACCAGATCAGCTCCGTGCTGAGTCCCCTCAAAGCACGCCTCCTGAAGCTCGCGCTCTCTCTGTCCCCCTCCAGCAAGTTATGGTGGATCCCAACGTACCATCCACTCTGTCCACCCTGCAAGGCAAGGTCTCAGGACCGAAGGGATCCGCCGTGGAACTGGGTAAACCCGATCGTACGATTGGGTTAGCTGCTCTATCGAATGTCGGATTGAATGCAAGACGTCCAGCGTCAGGGTTGACTAAGAAGAGCACAGGGCGATCGGGCTTCGGCAACAAGGAAAATAACACGAGCATGGCAAACAAGAGCGTTGGAGCAGGCATCGGTAATGTCTCACAGGCGAGTGGGTTGACACCTTCGGATGGCTTACGTCTCAGTCGACCAAGACCACGAGGACGTCCGACGCCAGCATCATCGAGACCTGTTCGCGTTTAACTACCGTCGTCAATATCTCTTACTCTTATATATGTACACATGCTATGGTTTGAAATTTATGCTGTATCTCTCCGTTCATTTTGAATGAGAACCCCGAGAGACCTATCTTCGTCCAGTTATAGTTGATGCTCGAGAGTGAACAACTTTTAGGTTATGCAGCCCGGTGGACACGACAGGGCATGCAGAAGAGTATGAGAGCGTGCGAGATTTGGAGAAGACGAAAGCAAGAGTAGTTACTACACATGTATGCTGAGATATCCTACTAGGCGCCACTCAAGATCGTTGAGCACTATGGCAGTCGTGTCTTCAGAAATAGTACAATGGTAAGCAAGTGGTGGCACTCATTTCTGCGCGAGTCTTGCAGAAACCGGTCTTCTGGTCTGTGAGATACAATACCTTTGTCCAGTCTATGACCTTTATCTTTGCAGACTTCAAATTGTCATAGTCCTCATAGGAGTTGTATCTGCTTCTCGTGCATCTTGCAGAAGAGTCATGAAGGTACCATGGGATGTAATACTTCAAGGTGTCGCCGATAATCAGGTAGGTGAAGATGTCCATAGATGAGGCTGCAGTTGCAACAGTCACATATTAAGCCCTGAGCCTAGTCTACTTCATTCAAAGGCATCAATGTCAAGTAATAATCCATTTTGAATGCTCCTTATTGTTATAAGTCAAATAACCCTAAGACTGTATACTCTTCTAACCCTGAGTCTTTCTTTGTCATGTCTTGTATATCATAGTTAGAGAAGACCCAATAAAACTGAGTAAAGTGAGGTTTTGGAGAGGACTATTTGCTAGTGAAGATAAGGAAGGTGCCTACAAGTAACAGACTTAGTGAGGAGAGCACCCTTGTGTCAAACCACCTTTAACTTAGCTGAATAGATGAGGGAGGACTCTGCAGGTAACAGGGTTTGATGTCCCTTGATAGTCAAACTGGCCTGTTTCATCCAACGACTCATCAGACCTGCAGGGTAAACAGAACAGACGCTATCATTACATACCAATCTTTTATAGGATGTGTAATGCTATGAGAAAAAGACGGTCAGTATAGCGCATGGTGGGAAGAACACGTCACTGGGTGCTGTGGCGCAGTTGAGGTGGGAATGGCTTAGGGGGGACCCGACAAAACCGAGCGGAGCGAGGTTTTGGAGGGGATTGTTTGCTAGTGGAGATGAGGGTGGCGCCTACAAGTAACAGGCTTGGTGAGGAGAGGGCCCTCGTGCCAAACCACCTGTTTCGTCCAATGACTCATCAGACTCGTAGGTTATAACGAACATCACTATGACGACTTACAGAGTTTATATATCTGTAAAATCGTGCACGGACCAAGCGATTAATGAGGCAATTACATGAGAAGACATGTCACCGAATATCTGTTATGGCAGTTGTCCTTTACTGCATCTGTTGACGTGAGAGTCAGTGCCGGTGTTATCCTATCACCGGGTCAGGGACGACAGAGCGTGTGACTATCCTTAGCCATTTCGGGACAAAGTCCGTACTCGGGTACCGGGTATCTGATCTTACTGGAGATCTCATTCCCACGACTGTTAGGGTTAGGGTTAGGGTTAGGGTTAGGGTTAGGGTTAGGGTTAGGTTAGGGTTAGGGTTAGGGTTAGGGTTAGGGTTAGGGTTAGGGTTAGGGTTAGGGTTAGGTTAGGGTTAGGGTTAGGTTAGG